>JARQOC010000008.1:96079370-96324484 GCA_033576535.1 Allobates femoralis | reverse complement strand
CCTTGTGTTGTGTTTTTTTTAAAACAATTTAATAGAAATTCATGGCGGTCATGTCTAATATCGGCGTGACCGCCATAAATTTCGGGCTTAGGGCCAGCTGATAATACAAAGCTGGCCCTAACCTCTTTATTACCCAGCGTGCCACCGCTACCAGGGCCGCTGGAAGAGCGGGTTCAGCGCCAGAGGATGGCGCTTCAATGAACGCGCCATCTTCTGGGGCGGCTGCGGGCTGCAATTTGCAGCGGGGGGTGCCCAGAAAGCTTGGGCATCCCTGCGCTGCGGATTCCAGCCCCCAGCTGCTTAGCTGTACCTGGCTAGACATAGAAATTGCGCGGAGCCCCACGCATTTTTTTTAAATTATTTCATGAAATTCTGAGATTCTGACTCTGAGACTCTGACTCTGAGACTCTGACTCTGAAATTCATGAAATAATTAAAAAAAAATGCGTGGGGCTCCGCGCAATTTCTATGTCTAGCCAGGTACAGCTAAGCAGCTGGGGGCTGGAATCCGCAGCGCAGGGATGCCCAAGCTTTCTGGGCACCCCCCGCTGCAAATTGCAGCCCGCAGCCGCCCCAGAAGATGGCGCGTTCATTGAAGCGCCATCCTCTGGCGCTGAACCCCGCTCTTCCAGCGGCCCTGGTAGCGGTGGCACGCTGGGTAATAAAGAGGTTAGGGCCAGCTTTGTATTATCAGCTGGCCCTAAGCCCGAAATTTATGGCGGTCACGCCAATATTAGACATGACCACCATGAATTTCTATTAAATTGTTTTAAAAAAAACACAACACAAGGAAAAATTTTTATTAGAAATAAAAAAAAAAGCCATTAGGGACTCCATCTTTAATTAAAAAAATCCTCTTCCGTCCGACGCAGTCCAAAACGCGATGTCCTCTCTGCTACATCCCCTGTGCATAAATATAGATGTCTATGCACAGGGAATAAGCAGACTGAGAACAATCTCAGCTCTGCTACATCATCTCTGTGCACAGACATTCATGTCTGTACACAGGGAATGAGCAGACTGAGAACAATCTCAGCTCTGCTACATCATCTCTGTGCACAGACATTCATGTCTGTACACAGGGAATGAGCAGACTGAGAACAATCTCAGCACTGCTACATCATCTCTGTGCACAGACATTCATGTCTGTACACAGGGAATGAGCAGACTGAGAACAATCTCAGCACTGCTACATAATGTCTGTGCACAGACATTCATGTCTGTACACAGGGAATGAGCAGACTGAGAACAATCTCAGCACTGCTACATCATCTCTGTGCACAGACATTCATGTCTGTACACAGGGAATGAGCAGACTGAGAACAATGTCAGCACTGCTACATCAGGCAGCAGGCGGGCTCTAGGACCCTGGAGCTGCACAGAGAAGACAGCTGGACTCAGCTCGCAAAGAAACAGCAGTTATCTGCGAGTTTCCCTGCTATCACTGGCACAGTAGCCAGTGATTACTCGCGAGTCTAATGCAAACAATGGCAATCCTAGTTTTGTCAGCGTTTCTGACAAAACTAGGATTGATATTGATTTGCATTGGACTCGCGAGTAATCACTGGGAAACTCGCAGAGTACCGAGTCCTGCGAGTCCCTTACTACTCGCCGAGTAACGAGTCCTAGCGAGTAGATTCGCCCATCCCTAGTGGAAACCATTGCATGGGCTAAAGCTAAATTCATACAGCAATTCTCACCCCATCTGGGAATCTCTAGCCTTGTTCAGATGGCGTTCAGTTTCAATCCTTTTCCTCAATGTGGGACTGATCACACAGCATTATAAGCATACAGCTGTACATTTTAACGCATCGGTTATTCTAGAATATGTATGTAGTTGACATACTGTGACTGACAGAACTTGTTCAGTCAACGTGAGTGAACTACATATACATATGTAGCAGCGCTATGGTATATGGTGGTACATTACAGCACATGTATAGCAGCACTATAGTATATGGCGGTACATTACAGTACATGTATAGCAGCACTATAGTATATGGCGGTATATTATAGTACATGTATAGCAGCAATATAGTATATGGCGGTATATTACAGTACATGTATAGCAGCGCTATAGTATATGGCAGTACATTACAGTACATGTATAGCAGCACTATAGTATATGGCGGTATATTATAGTACATGTATAGTAGCGCTATGGTGTATGGCGGTACATTACAGTACATGTATAGCAGCACTATAGTAAATGGTGGTACATTACAGCACATGTATAGCAGCAATATAGTATATGGCGGTATATTACAGTACATGTATAGCAGCGCTATAGTATATGGCAGTACATTACAGTACATGTATAGCAGCACTATAGTATATGGCGGTATATTATAGTACATGTATAGTAGCGCTATGGTGTATGGCGGTACATTACAGTACATGTATAGCAGCACTATAGTAAATGGTGGTACATTACAGCACATGTATAGCAGCAATATAGTATATGGCGGTATATTACAGTACATGTATAGCAGCGCTATAGTATATGGCAGTACATTACAGTACATGTATAGCAGCACTATAGTATATGGCGGTATATTATAGTACATGTATAGTAGCGCTATGGTGTATGGCGGTACATTACAGTACATGTATAGCAGCACTATAGTAAATGGTGGTACATTACAGCACATGTATAGCAGCAATATAGTATATGGCGGTATATTACAGTACATGTATAGCAGCGCTATAGTATATGGCAGTACATTACAGTACATGTATAGCAGCACTATAGTATATGGCGGTATATTATAGTACATGTATAGTAGCGCTATGGTGTATGGCGGTACATTACAGTACATGTATAGCAGCACTATAGTAAATGGTGGTACATTACAGCACATGTATAGCAGCAATATAGTATATGGCGGTATATTACAGTACATGTATAGCAGCGCTATAGTATATGGCAGTACATTACAGTACATGTATAGCAGCACTATAGTATATGGCGGTACATTACAGTACATGTATAGCAGCACTATAGTATATTGCAGTACATTACAGTACATGTATAGCAGCACTATGGTATAAGGCGGTACTCCGCTCCCGCGGGCCCCCGCTCCTTCACAGTAAAAGTAAAAAAATCCTCAGTGAGGATACTCACCTCTCCGCCGGCTCGCTCCACCTCCGTCTTTTAGGTTCTACAGGCCTTTAGGACCTGTCGTTGCCTGGGAAACCGATCAGCTGATTGGTCACATGACCACTAACTGCCGGGGGGGCAGGATGGTGACAGGGGGGGGTGCAGGATTGTGTCGGGGGGGGGGGCAGGATGGAGGCGGGGGGCAGGATGGAGCCGGGGGGGGCAGGATGGAGGCGGGAGGCAGGATGGAGCCAGCGGGGCAGGATGGAGCCGGCGGGCAGGGCAGGATGGAGGCGGCGGGGGGGCAGGGTGGAGGCGGCGGGAGGGCAGGATGGAGGCGGCGGGGGGCACAATGGAGGCGGAGGGGGGGCAGGATGGAAGCGGAGGGGGGCAGGATGGAAGCGGCAGGGCAGGATGGAGGCGGGGGGGCAGGATGGAGGCGGGGGGGCAGGATGGAGGCGTGGGAGCAAGAACAGTGGGGGCAGGATGGAGCGAGCGGGCAGGATGGAGGGAGCGGGGCAGGATGGAGGGAGCGGGGCAGGATGGAGCCAGATGAGCAGGATGGTGGCGGGGGGGTGCAGGATGGAGGCTGGAGGGCAGGATGGTGGCGGGGGGGCAGGATGGTGGCGAGCAGGGCAGGATGGAGCGAGCGGGGCAGGATAGAGTGAGCGGGGCAGGATGGTGGCGAGCGGGGCAGGATGGTGGCGGTGGGGCAGGATGGAGCCAGCAGGGCAGGATGGAGCCAGCGGGGCGGGATGCAGTCAGAGGGGCAGGATGGAGCCGGCGGGGCAAGGTGGAGCCGGCGAGGCAGGATGGAGCTGGCGGGGCAGGATGGAGTCGGCGGGGCAGGTTGGAGCCGACGGTGCAGGATGGTAGGAGCGGGGCAGGATGGAGCGAGCGGGTAGAATGGAGCGAGCAGGGTAGGATGGAGCCGGAGGAGCAGGATGGAGCCGGAGGAGCAGAATGGAGCCAGAGGAGCAGGATGGTGGCGGGGGCAGGATGGTGGCGAGTGGGGCAGGATGGAGCAAGCGGGGCAGGATGGAGCAAGTGGGGCAGGATGGTGGTGGGGGGCAGAATGGTGGCGAGGGGGGCAGGATGGAGCAAGCGGGGCAGGATGGTGGTGGGGGGCAAAATGGTGGCGAGCGGGGCAGGATTGAGCAAGCAGGGCAGAATGGTGGCGGGGCAGGATGGTGGCGAACAGGGCAGGATGGAGCAATCGGGACAGGATGGTTGCGAGTGGGGCAGGATTTAGCCAGTGGGGCAGGATTTAGCCAGCGGGGCAGGATGGAGCCGGCGGGGCAGGATGGAGTTGGCGGGGCAGGTTGGAGGCGATGGGGCAGGATGGTGGGAGTGGGGCAGGATGGAGCGAGCGGGTAGGATGGAGCAAGCGGGGTAGGAAGGAGCCGGAGGAGCAGGATGGAGCCGGAGGAGCAGGATGTGGTGGGGGGGCAGAATGGTGGCGAGCGGGGCAGGATGAAGCAAGCGGGGCAGGATGGTGGTGGGGGCAGAATAGTGGCGAGCGAGGCAGGATGGAGCGAGCAGGGCAGGATGGTGGTTGGATGCAGAATGGTGGCTAGCGGGGCAGGATGAAGCAAGCAGGGCAGGATGTTGGTGGGGGGCAGAATAGTGGCGAGCGGGGCAGGATGAAGCAAGCGAGGCAGGATGGTGGTGGGGGGCAGAATGGTGGCGAGCGGGGCAGGATGGAGCAATCGGGGCAGGATGGTGGCGAGCGGGGCAGGATTTAGCCAGCGGGGCAGGATGCAGCCGGCGGGGCAGGATGCAGCCAGCGGGGCAGGATGGAGCCGGCGGGGCAGGATGGAGTTGGCGGGGTAGGTTGGAGGCGACGGGGCAGGATGGTGGGAGTGGGGCAGGATGGAGCGAGCGGGTAGGATGGAGCAAGCGGGGTAGGAAGGAGCCGGAGGAGCAGGATGGAGCTGGAGGAGCAGGATGGTGGGGGGCAGAATGGTGGAGAGCTGGGCAGGATGAAGCAAGCGGGGCAGGATGGTGGGGTGGGGGCAGAATAGTGGCGAGCGGGGCAGGATGGAGCAAGAAAGGCAGGATGGTAGCGAGCGGGGCAGGATGGTGGCGAGCGGGGCAGGATGGAGCAAGCAGGGCAGGATGGAGCAAGCGGGGCAGGATGGTGGTGGGGGGGCAGAATGGTGGCGAGCGGGGCAGGATGGAGCAAGCGGGGCAGGATGGAGCATGCGGGGCAGGATGGATGACGGCTGCGGCGGCTGGGGCGGGTTCGCACACACTCACTCACCCACTCATAAAATAAAAAATCATTATGCTCACCTATCCTCTGCCTCCAACAACAAGGTCCATCTGCTTACAGGACCTGTGATGATGTCAGAGAGCATCATCGGGTCACTGTAAGAGCAGTGAGACTATGGAACTCTCTGCCACATGATGTTGTAATGAGTGACTCACTACTAACATTTAAGAAGGGCCTGGATGCCTTTCTTGAAAACTATAATATTACCAGTTATACATACTAGATTCTTTGATAGGTCGTTGATCCAGGGAATTAGTCTAATTGCCGTATCTGGAGTCAGGAAGGAATTTTTTTCCCCAATGTGGAGCTTAGTGTTGCCACGTTTTTTTTTGCCTTCCCCTAGATCAACATGTTGGGCTATGGGTTGAGCTGGACGTAAAGTCTTCCTTCAACCTTAAAAACTATGTTACTATGTTACTATGTATGTTACCTTTCAGCTGGGGCTGTTCAGAGCTCTGACTCTTGGGATTGGTGTTGGTCATGACATTCGGACCCCAGAGATGTGAACTTTATACTGTGGACAGTTTTGGGTGGGTAATATTACACCGTGGCTTGGATATACTACAACTAATTAAAGGGGCATCCTCATCTCTAAATATCTTCTCAATATGTAGTAGGTATAATAATAATAATAATAATAGTATTAGCAAATTCTTCCAATTATAAATGTAATATAGTTCTCTTG
This sequence comes from Allobates femoralis, assembly GCA_033576535.1. Lineage (NCBI taxonomy): Eukaryota > Metazoa > Chordata > Amphibia > Anura > Aromobatidae > Allobates > Allobates femoralis. The sequence goes on along the minus strand of JARQOC010000008.1, from coordinate 96,318,425 downwards.
ATTAGCTATGTAGCTTACCTCATGTGCAGGACATTGCAGCAGCTTGGATATCCATGGTTACAACCACTAGCAACTAACTGTCACTATATGAGTAGTCGTAACCATGAATACCTGAGCTGCAATGCCCTGTACATAAGGTAAGAGACAGTTAACCAGGAGAATTATACTGCATTTTTAATTGTTGGGATTTGCTAAGATTATTATTATTCAAGCAGTGTGTATGTTCTCTGAATGCTTGCATGGGTTTCATCTAGGTTTTCGGGTTTTCTCCCACACTCCAAAGACATACCGATAGAGAATGTAGATTGTGAGCCTCAATGGGGACAGTGATGATGATCTCTGTAAAGTGCTGTGGAATTAATGGTGATATATAAGTGAATCATTGATACCTGCAGTAATTGATCAGGATTCTGCACATGCGGCTGTGTGGAGTGATGACACCACTGTGCTCTCTGGCCACAGAACCATTACATCCTATAATAAGCTGTAGCTTTCAGGTGACTTGAATAGGGCATCATCAGAAAACAGATGTACTGGTCACTGGACTGATGCAGCTGATGGACTCGCTCTCACTAGTGTATAACTTGGACGAGGGCTATCCTGTTTTATTTGATAGCACTCAGCCAATGTTACACTATGGTGCAGTGCCGAACAGTGATATTTTTTCTCATACTGAATCAGTATTAGAAAGCAATAGCAGTGTTCTGCGAGTGGCTCTGCAAAGCGGACCATATGCAACCATACAAGTCTATAGGTGAGTGTAAAAAATTGGACTGCACTCTGATGTTATTAAAGTACAGATCACACTCAGAGATGATGGAAGAGATGGAGAAATTAAGTTCTCCGTCTTCTTTGCACCTGTGATATGATTCTCACATGTGAGAGACTCAGAGCATGGTGACTGACACTCAGTCACACTCTGATCACAGTTATAGCTGAGTGTCATTAATACCATGATGAGTTACTATTTGCCCGTGTGAGCGAGCCCCAATACAGAACACAGTGGTCCTGTGGCCAGAGAGAACAGTGATGTCATCACTCCTGGTGCAAGCGCACAGCAGCCTGTGCAGGATCCTGAGGAGCCACAGCAGGGATGTTTTTTTTTTTTTTGTCATTTCACCTGATGTTTCTGTGTATGTGTGTGAGGGGGGTTCACATTTCTTCTTTTTTTACATTGAATACATTGTTGATTTGTGGTTCTGTGTAGTGTGTGACTAATGTAATGCAGGAAAAAGCTCACCACCAGTGCCAGTGCTGTTTTGCTTCCCATGACATAGGAGCACGTCTCCTGAGTGTAAGCATGGTGTCCGTACTGTGCATACTGGCAGTTGCTTCTGTTCAGTGTCAGTGATCAGGTGACACTTTCAAGCTTTGTAGCCAGTAAGGTCCTGAGACTGAGAGGTCAGGACAATTTAGGGATTATACATCAATCTCAGAGAGCATGAGCCAGAGGTCACAAGAGAAGAAAATGGAGGGCTTTAAACACCATGACGGCTTCTGCCTCTGTATCCTGGACTCCGATGGAGCAATAAATAACACTGGGCAGGAGCATTGCAGGAGAACAGAAGTAAAGATTAACTTATCTTCTGCCTCTCCTCTCCTGCAGCGCTGAGCTCTCCAGGGTAACATGGTAATTGTAAACTCCATTGTGGAGCCGGAGGCTCTGAGGCAGAAGTCGGGTGTGTGCTGCCTGAATCTTCTTCTGAGTGCTCGCTGAGTGCCAGTAATGAATCATCCGAGAATTCATTAGAGCATAGATCAGAGGGGAGACAACCAGGGGGCCCTTCCGTGACTGGGGGCCCTGGGCAAGTGCCCAGTCTGCCCCTCCCCTCCCCCAACGCCGGCTCTGCCTACACTACAGTTTTTTTTGTGGACACTGCTTTTTAGGCAAAAACTGACAGGTTTGCTAGGTGCAGTTAAAAATTAGTAGAATGAACTACACTCAAGGTGTACCAGATTGTATTACACGTGGCCTACAGTAATGTTTTTTGTGGACACTGCTTTTAGGCAAAAACTGACAGGTTTGCTAGGTGCAGTAAAAAATTAGTAGAAGGAACTACACTGAAGGTGTAGCTTCTCTCACAAGTGGGCTACACCACTGTGGGACACTGCTAGTCTGCTACTAGCCCGAACAAAGTGCCTGGACTAGTTGCAGCAAAAAAAATGCCTAATTAAGACAGATGGTGTAGCTTTCTTCACAGCAGTGCTACACTACCTGCACTAATGGATTCAAAGAACAATATTACTGTGGCCAGATGCTGTGAGAAAGACTTGCACAGCACTGGCACACACCTGACACACCCTACCTGGCAAAAACTAATAGAGACTGCTCTAACCTAGCCCTCAAAAGGGCTGCAATTAAAACTAGTCCCTGCTTCTATGAAGTAGCCCTACTAGTCCCTAATCGCTATTCCTATGGAGCAGCCCTCAAAAGGGCAGATATTACTAAGATTCGCACCCTCCCTCCAGTCCCCACTCCCTAAACCTATCTATCTAACTTTGTATTCACTCACTAGCTGACTGAGAGAACACAATTTAGTTTGCACTGTTTAGCGGTCGCACACAGCAGCAGCCGCGAGTGCCGTGTAACACCTGCAGCAGCTATCAGCAAAATAGTGGCGATCGTTAAAATGGCAGAGTCTTATAGGGCTAGGACATGTGACAGACACAGCCAATGATGACATTAGTTGTGTGAAAAAATGCACTCTGCAGTGTGGGACTGTGATTGGCTAGCAGCCTGAACCGCCCCACTGTACATGCTTTAGGAGAAAAAAAAAAAGAGCGACCTTATTGCTGCAGCCCTGATACAACCCCCCTGCACAATATACACACAAACTGGATATTAACATTCATTTTCAGTATTAGGGATAGGTTAGGGTTAGGAGGATTAAGCTTTTGGTGATCGAAGCTTTATCGAACATATACTAGAACTGCCGAATTTCAAGCTAATTCTTCTATTTCGGCGAATGACTCGAACTCCACCAAAAACAGCTCGAATTTGAGATTGGCGAACAATTCTAATTGAACACCGCTCATCTCTATTTAAGAGTCTGTTGCTATTGATTCCTGGAGGAGTTTCGTCATATATATATTAAGTATATTCATAGGTTTGTGTTTGAGACTTATAATCTGTGTTAGGGCTCAGACACACTCTGCTACTTACATGTGAGTGGCTGTAGCGGTGACCATGAACGGCCTCTCCCTCTCTGGACGGGGAGTGTGGAGCAGCACAAAAACACAAGCAGCTGACAGCCCCGTCCACAGAGGGAGAGGCCGTTCAGGGTCACTGCTCCAGCCTCTTCCCAGTCTCGTCCGAGAGACTCGCATGTAAGTAGCAGAGTGTGTCCGAGCCCTTAGAGTAAAGTATTTTTTTACTTCACTTCTGGTGTGCTGAACTCTTTCTGCAAACAGGTGCTTTGATACTGCCCCACAGAGACTGGTGGTGACCAAGCTGCAGACCTCTGGCCTGACAGTCTGAGGTATGGAAATTAAAATCTGCTTCAAAAGAGGCATCAAACAACGTACCGTACGGGACATTACAACAATATGGTGGGTGTTGCCCACAGAAAGCATCCCCCATATGCTGTGAAAGTAAGCATGCAGGCACGCGTGAGAGTGTGACGAGCAGTGCCATGACAAACTCTACTGCACTTCAGACTCAAGGTGTCACACAGGGGCTATACTGCAAGTTTGAATTGTGCTGCACTCCCTGACATCACTGCTCCTCATACATGCTTTCTCAGAATACGCCGAGATATCGCAGCTCTCACAAGATCTCAGGGAAGTCATGACCATGTCTGAGGTTCATGAGCGGGCCCAAAAGCCTGGATAGTGTGACAGCAGTGCTGCAGCTTGCTAAGTGGTAGTGCAGGAGCTAATGTCTGTGCCAAAACAGCGGGGCTCCACTGTAAAACAGCTTGAGCTGTGTTTAGCAGCTTTTGAACCCCTTTTATGGTGTTTTCTAGGCACTTGATTTTGCCTCCTATTGATTTGAATGGGGTTTGATGTTCGCTAAACTGTTCTGCGAACATTGCCCGTTTGGTAAACCGAACTGAATCCAAACTTCAAAAGCTTTGCTTATCTCTAGTAGGGTGTACATGACAAACTGCAGAACTCAGGTGCAGATGAAGATGTTATATTGGCTTCAGAAAGATGTGCTGCTATAGTATGACATCGGTCAACACCAGCAAGCATGTTTACTTTGAAAACAGCTGATAGGCTATCATTCACACTACCTGTTGCATGTAAACAACTAACAGTTCTGCTGCCAAAGGCCTGTGTGACAATAGTTTCCACACTGACGGAGGAGGAACAAGAAGCATATGTGTTTGATGGGGCAGTCTGTGGTTGGCCATGCCTGCTAATCTGCATTGTAGCCCAGTAAACTTGCCACTTATGCTGCATGTCTATGTGATGGTTTATGCATGAAGTAGTCAAATTATTGACTTATTTTCCTCTACTCAGATTTTTTGACAAATTTTGCAAATAACGTGAGTTGGGTAATCCCTCTAGATATGAAAAAAAGGCCCAGATTAGGCAAGGCTTGGCACCCATGCGAATTGCAGATATGCCATCGCTGCTGCACAGAGGCAGATTTATGCTTCAGGATGCAGTGATTGGTGTTGTTACAGCACTACATCTCTGTCCGGGAAGACTCAACCTAAGGGTGGAATGACACTATCCTACTTACATGCGAGTCGAGTCTCTTGGACAAGACTCAGATCAGTGACCCTGAACGGCCTCTCCCTCTCTGGATGGGAGTGTGAAGCTGCACAAAAACACAAGCAGCTGACACTCCCGTCCAGAGAGGGAGAGGTCGCTCAGGGTCACTGATCCGAGTCTCTTATGAGAGACTCCCATGTAAGTAGGATAGTGTGTTTCCACCCTAACCTTGTCAGTTTCATCCTCCTCCATCAAATCTACTCTTCAGCCATATGTAAGCTCTTACAAAGTAATGAGTGACTACAAATATTTAAATCATTTCCTTATTAGTCATTAAATGACATCAATGAATCTATTTTGCAGTAGACATTGTTTTCCTTGCCTAGAAAAATGCCTATAATCAAACAACTTCTAAGAAAGAACAGAAGGATCCGTCCGGGTGCGCCCTGCAATTTACTCCTGTAATTACATTTAATTTTCAAGGACCAATAATGTTTTGCTTTGTCCATCAGAAGTGGTGATACCAGGCCATGAAAAGGGAAGAATTACAGATGTGGCAATACTGAATTTATGTAATTGTTTACTCTGTTCTAGATTTCCATGGTACCAGGTACCACATAGAAAAATTTGTAATGGTAATTTACTTAGAGCATATGCAGAGTTGTAAAAAACATAGGAAGTCATACTCATTGGTTAGGCAGCTGTAGATAACGAGATACATATGATATTATATATACTGCAGCCAAAATATTCTATAATACACTTTTGCACATTTATTTTCTATCTTAATGTTTATGAAGTTTCCACAAAAAAACAAATGGCGGCATGATGAGCCAAGTCATGAATTTGATAACTGACATTTTTTATCTGTATGAAGAGTAAAAAAAGATTTTTTTCTGCATACAATTATAATGAATGCAACACTTAAGGTACCTTTACACGCCGCCACAACAGGATGGATACAACCCACTACAGGCTACAAATGTAGCTTGTGGCGCCAATATCGCCCGTAGTAGCGGCGTCTGAAGACGGGACGACACAGCCGGCTACAGATACATCTGTATCCGTGCACTGCCCATAAACAGATGGCTACATCGCCGATTGTAGCGAGCTGTATCGGCGTGTAAAGAACCCACAGAAGGGAACTCTGGACACCCGGCGATGTAGCTGCAATGTAGCTAAGGCGTCACCCAGGCTCCGTGTTACCGCGCCCCATCTGCGATCATTGGTGGAAGATGCTGTGTTACGATTGGTAGACGCTGCATAGGGCGGCATATTTAAGGAGCTGACCAGTCACACTACACAATTGCTCGAGCGTCATGTATTAAACAGCCTCCTGCGATGCCTGGCCAATCATGGGTTTCTTGCTTTGTCCTATCAGCGTACGGACGTCTCGTAATCCACAATTGTGGCACGCCTATGTGCTGTCCCTGCTGCAGCAGTTCCGCCCATATTAGCTTGTTGTAGCGGTGTGTAAATGAGGTACGCTGAGCTACAGATGGCTACTTGAGACACCCGGCGATGTAGCCAGCTGTAGATGTAGCGTAGCGTAGCGTACCTTGTGGCGGCGTGTAAAGAGGGTGCGTTTCCCGTTTGTAACCGTTTGGCCGTGCTCGTGCACGTGAAGTAGCAGTTGGTATCCATCCTGTTGTGGCGGCGTGTAAAGGTACCTTTATGGCCACTTTACACACACCAAGTTATCTGTCCAACTTCTGACCAACTTGCTGGTTGCAGTGAAATCATGGACACATTACTCCATTGTACACAGCCACAAAATGGAGCAATGTGTCCATGATTTCACTGCATCCAGGAAGTTGGTCAGAAGTTGGACAGATAAGTTGGAGTGTGTAAAGTGGCCCTAAGGCCTTGTGCCAACACTGTGTGTTTGCTGTAGTTTTGTGTCACCTTTTGTCACAAAACTGCATGTGTATCTTTACCCCAGTAAAGTCTATGAGAATTCTGGTGTTGTGCCGATGGTGCTTTCTAGTGCATTTCAACGAATTACAATATCATGAAAAAGTTAATTTATTTCAGTAATTCAATGCAAAAATTGAAATGCATAATATAAAGAGTCATTACAGTCCCTGACAAAAGTTATGTCGCTTATCCATGTTATGTAAATAAAAGCTTATAACCTGACGTTAAATTCATCCATTGGTTTTATAAATTGCTCTTTTGAAAGCTGAAACCCTTCCAAATGTGGTTTAGGTTAAGAAAATAAATTGTCATCAATGCTGAAATATTGATCATTTAATGAACACAGAATGGTCAGATTTTGGCAAGACAAATGTTTTGTCGCCTGGTCATATAATGCACCCAATCCTAGTTTACATACTCACCTGTGCTCCGTAAATGATCGGTTAATTAGTAGGTGTGAATAAAAAGAAACCCAGCACCCCAGACCTTCACTTGAACTGCAACTTGAACTCTGACAACATGCCAAAAATCCACCCTGCCACCAAAGGCTTGATTATCAAGAGGCTGAAGACCAGGTCCACTGCAGAGGTGGCAGGCACCTTTAATGTGTCTCAGCGTCAAGTACACAGAATTGAAAAAAGATTTGAATAGACTGGAGATGTTTTTGACAAGCCCAGGTCCAGACCCCGCAAGACAACTGCTCAGGAGGAACATTTGTTGGTTAGAAAATCCAAAGCAAGCCCCTCTTCCACTTCAGCAGAGCTCCAATATGCCTGGTCATCTGAACAGCTTGTAGGATTCTGTCTCGAAATGGCCTCCATGGTCGAATCAGTGCCCAGAAGCCAGCACTAAACAAAAGGCAAATAAAAAACCGTGTGGCATTTGCAAAGTCCCACAGCCTGCTAAACAGATGGATGCTGGAAAGGTGGCAGAAGGTGGATTTCTCTAATGAATCTTCAGTAGAATTAAACCACAACCGCCGCAAATACTGCAGGAGACCTACTGGAGCCCGTATGGATCCAAAATACACCCAGAAAACAGTTAAATTTGGTGGTGGAAAGATCATGGTCAGGGGTTTCATTCAGTATGGGGGTGTGCGAAACATTCGTAAGGTGGAAGGCAATATCAATAGCCAAAAATATCACGACATTAGCTACTCTTACATTCCAACTCATAAAAGGGTCAAATTCTGCAACACGATGGTGCTCCATCTCATACATTCATCTCTACAACAAAGTTCCTCCAGGCAAAAAGATCAAGGTGCTCAAGGACTGGCCAGCCCAGTCACCAGACATGAACATCATTGAGCATGCTTGGGGTAGGATGAAAGAGAAAGCATGGAAGACAAAACCAAAGAATCTAGATGAACTTTGGGAGGCATGTAAGACTGCATTCTTTACTATTCCTGATGACTTCATTAATAAATTGTATGAATCATTGTTGAACCGCATGGATGCAGTCCTTCAAGCTCATGGAAGTCACACAAAATATTAAATATCACTCTAATAGCACCGCAACTTCATTCACCAATGTTATGTAACATATATTTGTATTTTAAGTTAATTTTTTGTTTGAACATCACATTACCTTCTGTGGGCAACAAAACTTTTGTCTTGCCATAATCTGACCTTTCTGTGTTCATTAACCATTTCAGGACCCAGCTTATTTTGACCCTAAAGACCTTGACATTTTTGGCAATTCTGACCAGTGTCCCTTTATGAGGATCCTAGCAATTCTGAGATTGTTTTTTCGTGACATATCGGGCTTCTTGTTAGTATTAAATTTAGGTCGATAATTTTTGCATTTATTTGTGAAAAAATCAAAAATTTGTCAAAAATTTTGAAAATTTCGCAATTTTGAAATTTTTAATTTTTAGTCTGCTAAACCAGAGTTATGTGACACAAAAGAGTTAATAAATAACATTTCCCGCATGTCTACTTTACATCAGCACAATTTTGGAAAAAAAACTTTTTTTTTGGTAGGGAGTTATAAGGGTTCAAAGTTCATCAGTAATTTTTCATTTTTCCAGCAAAATTTACAACACCATTTTTTTTAGTGACCACATCACATTTGAAGTCCCTTTGAGGGGTGTAAATGATAGAAAACACCCAAAAGTGACACCATTCCAAAAATTGCACCCCTCAAGCTACTCAAAACTACATTCAAGAAGATTATTAACCCTTCAGGTGCTTCACAGCAACTAAAGCAACTTGGAAGGAAAAAATGGACATTTTAATTTTTCTAACCAAAATGTTCTTTTAGCCTCAATTCTTTCATTTTCACATGGGCAACAGGATAAAATATATCCTAAAATTTGTTGTGCAATTTCTCCTGAGTACACCGATACCTCATATGTGGTCATAAACCACTGTTTGGGCGCACGGCAGGGCTCAGAAGGGAAGGAGCGCAATTTGATTTTTTGAGCTAATTTTCTATTCAAAAAGTGAAATGGCACTCCTTCCCTTCTGAGCCTTGCCATGCACCCAAACAGTGGTTTATGACCACATATGAGGTATCGGTGTACTCAGGAGAAATTGCCCAACAAATTTTAGGATGCATTTTATTCTGTTGCCCATGTGAAAATGAAGAAAATGTAGGCTAAAAGAACATTTTTGTGAAAAAAAAGAATTTTTTTCATTTTACGGATCAATTTGTGAAGCACCTTTGGGTTCAAAGTGCTCCCTATGCATCTAGATACGTTCCTTGGGGGTCTAGTTTCCAAAATGGGGTCACTTGTGGGGGAGCTCCAATGTTTAGGCACACAGGGGCTCTCCAAACGCGACATGGTGTCCGCTAACAATTTGAATGGAAAATCAGTTCAAATTGTTAGCGGACACCATGTCGTGTTTGGAGAGCCGCTGTGTGCCTAAACATTGGAGCTCCCCCACAAGTGACCCCATTTTGAAAACTAGAACCCCCAAGGAACGTATCTAGATGCATAGTGAGCACTTTTAACCCCCAGGTGCTTCACAAATTAATCCGTAAAAATGAAAAGAAAATTTTTGTGGAAAATAAAATACTTCTTCATTTTTACGGATCAATTTGTGAAGCACCTGGGTGTTCAAAATGCTCCCTCTGAATCTAGATACATTCTTGGGGTGTATAGTTTCCAAAAAGGGGTCTGTTTCAACCAGAGCTGGGGTGCATGAGGTACTCGGTCACCGGGGCTTCTGTGTGGGATGTCACGGATGGTCGGTATCCCCGGTGCCGTGCCCTGGCGAACAACTATACCAGGTGTTGATGGTAAACGGTGAGGGTTAAAGGGGTTATTTACAGGGGAACGTGACGCCACCTGTAGAGTCCGGTAAGGTGGTACCGGCGCTGCCAGCCGGCCGCTGAGGTGATGGAGGGGGGCAGCAGTGTGTGGTACAGCTCCCCACAGGTGGAGCTTTACCTCAGGGCAGCTGTGGTGAGACGGTGAGGGAGGACAGTGATGGAAATGTGGTGCAGTTCTTACCCCTCTGCTGTTGATGTTGATGATGTTAAGTCATTTGAGCTGCGGCAGGAAGAATAACAGAAACCATTTCCATTTTAACTTTGCTTTACTCGGTACCGGCTGATGGCATAACAATACACGGTACAGTTTGGTTTAGGGTGTTGTTACCAACTCAGGATTTCTCTTAAGGAGTCTTTAGATGTTCTCTCTCTGTCTTTCAGGGTTTCTATTCTCTTTCCAGATCTTTCTGTCTTTCCCACCTTTGAAGAGCTCCCCCACCAGTCCTACGGTCTGTTTCTAGGAGATAAGGTCTGTCCACTACCTGGTCTTGACAGGGCAACCCGAGACTACAAAGTTCCCTTCCAGCACCGCAGTAAATGTCTGTCCCTTTTTATTTCTCCTAGTGTCCTGAACCGGTTTTTAGTCCTGAGGGGACAGGTACCTTTGTGGTGCTGTTAGCAACCCGGTTCTGTTGGGCCTGCAGCTCGTCGGCTTTGCAGTCAGGGATGAACTCCTGGCTGCCTCGGTCGTCCGTGTCACCTGTGTACCCTCAACATGACCAGCTGGCTCCTACTAGTTCTGGTCCGTTGCCATCTGTCCTGGGCCCCCACATAAAGATGGGGTACCCTCCACTCAGCTGAGCTGCCAGGCCTGACCACTCTGTCTGCCTTCCCAGCGCCGTCTGAGGTAAATTCTTAACTGTCACTCTACTCTATCCTAAGCTCCGCCCACCACCTGTGGAACCTACCATATTACCTGTTCCCCCTACACTAAGTGGTGCGGTCCTAAGTGAGTGCTAAAAATAGACTCCATAAGATTTAAATCGTAACCTGGCAACTTACAAGGAAAAACACATTTTATATTCAAGTGTAATACCATTCTGTGGTGCATACCCGCAGGGGCGCCACAGGTCACTTGTGGGGGAGCTCCAATGTTTAGGCACACAGGGGCTCTCCAAACACGACATGGTGTCCGCTAACAATTTGAATGGAAAATCAGCATCAATTGTTAGTGGACACCATGTCGCATTTGGAGGGCCCCTGTGTGCCTCAACATTGGAGCTTCTACACAAGTGACCCCATTTTGGAAACTAGACACCCCAAGGAACGTATCTAGATGCATAGTGAGCGCTTTGAACCCCCAGGTGCTTCACAAATTAGTCCATAAAAATAAAAAAGAAAATTTTTTGGGGAAAAAAAGAAATTTATTTCTTTTTTACGGATTTGTGAAGCACCTTGGGGTTCAAAGTGCTCCCTATGCATCTAGATACATTCCTTGGGGGGTCTAGTTTCCAAAATGGGGTCACTTGTGGGGGAGCTCCAATGTTTAGGCACACAGGGGTTCTCCAAACGCAACATGGTGTCTGCTAACAATTTGAATGGAAAATCAGTTCAAATTGTTAGCGGACACCATGTCATGTTTGGAGAGCGTGTGCCTAAACATTGAAGCTCCCCCACAAGTGACCCCATATTGGAAACTAGGCCCCTCAGGGATCTTATCTAGATGCATAGTGAGCACTTTGAACCCCCAGGTGCTTCACAAATTGATCCGTAAAAATGAAAAAAAAATTTTGTGAAAAAACAGTACTTTTTCCTTATTACGGATCAATTTGTGAAGCACCTGAGGGTTACAAGTGCTCACTATGCATCTAGATAAGTTCCCGGTGGGGTCCTGTTTCCAAAATGGGGTCACTTATGGGGGAGCTCTAATGTTTAGGCACACAGGGGCTCTCCATACGCAACATGGTGTCCGCTAACATTTGGACTTATTAGTGGACACCATGTTGCATATAAAGAACCCATGTGTGCCTAAACATTGGAGCTTCCCCACAAGTGACCCCATATTGGAAACAAGATTCCCCAGGGAACATATCTAGACGCATTGTGAGCACTTTGATCCCCTAGTTGCTTCACAAATTGATCCGTAAAAATGAAAAATTACATTTTTTCACAAAAAATCTTCTCTTTCTCTTTTACGGACTAATTTGTGAAGCTCCTGGGGGTTCAAAGTGCCCACTATGCATCTAGATGAGTTCCTTGGGGGGTCTAGTTTCCAAAATGGGGTCACTTGTGAGGGAGCTCCAATGTTCAGGCACACAGGGAGGGCATCTTCATACGTGACATGGTTTCCGCTAACAATTGGAGTATTTTTCCATTGAAATTGTTAGCGGACACCATGTCGCATATGGAGAACCCGTGTGACACCAGCACAAGGTCAACTGGAAGAGTAGGGGTACAGCAGTAGAAAGTGGTGCCTCTAATGAATGCGGTATTTTCTTGGGTGGCTGTGGGTTGCAATTTGCAGCGTTGGAGACCCACAACATTTGGGTCTCTCCACGCTGAGGATTACTGCCCCCCAGCTGCCAAATTGTACCTGGCTGGCTACCAAAAATACAGCGAAGGCCTTTTTTTTTATTTCTAGAACTGAATTTACAAAAAAAAATGACGTGGGCCTCCGCCATATTTTTAGTCCAGCCAGGTACAACTTGGCAGTTACAGGCTGCCAGCAACCCCCAGCTACCTCGTTGTACCTGGCTGGCAACCAAAAATACAGCGAAGCCCATTTTTTTTTATTTCTAGAACTAATTCTAGAAAAAAAAACGACGTGGGGCTCAGCCATATTTTTGGGCCAGCCAGGTACAACTTGGCAGCTGGGGGCTGTAATCCTCAGCATGGAGAGGCCCAAGCATTTTGGGCCCCCCATGCTGCGAACTGTAGCCCGCAGCCACCCCAGAAAATGGTGCATTCATTGAAGCGCCATTTTCTGGCGCTGTACCCAGACTCTTCCAGTTGCCCTGGTGCATGTGGCAAACTGGGTAATAAAGGGGTTAATACCAGCTTTTTTATTGGCAGCTGGCACTAAGCCTGAGATTCATAATGTCGGGCCAATGTTAGACCCAGCCATTAGGAATCTCTAATAAATAGTTAAAAAAATACACCACAGAGAGAAAAATCAATTTATTAGAAAAAAACACATACAAATTAAGACTCCATCTTTATTACGCCCACTCCCTCTGACGTAGTCCAAACTGATGGTCCCACGATGTTCGATCGCCTCTGCTACATCTAGAGACTGCAGCAAGGGATCAAGTGTCCTCTTGTTGTAGTCTCTTGGGTCACGGTGATTGTGCACTGTATGGCAATGATCTGCCATATAGTGCACCATGACACTGACCCTATAGACTACAACAATAGGACACTTGATCCCTTGTTGTAGTATTTGGGGTCAGAGTCAAGGTGCACGGTATGGCAGATCATTGCCATACAGTGCACAATCACCCTGACCCAAGAGACTACAACAAGAGGACACTTGATCCCTTGTTGTAGTCTTTGGGGTCAGAGTCATGGTGCACAGTATGGCAGATCATCTCCATGCTGGGAGATGAGTGTGCAGAGGAGCCGACAGAAGCAGCAGGACGGCGGCAGGAAGAGGACAGCGCAGAGAGGACCGGAGGACAGAAGAAGGAGAAGACCGGAGGACAGAGGGAGAAGAAAGAAGACAGGTGAGGAAGCCTGGAGCAGGAAGAGAAGAAGGGGAGGATGTGATCACCATGGGCAGCGGTGATCACTGCCGGAGAGCAGGGGCAGAGAACGGAGGGCAGGGGGGGAGATCGGAGAGCAGGGGGGGATATCGGAGGCCAGGGGGGGGGGATCGGAGGCCAGGGGGTGGGATCGGAGGCCAGGGGGGCAAATTGGCAGCCAAAGGAAGACAGCGGAGGGCCCAAAATTGGCAGCGCAGTCGGAGGCTGAGGACGGAGGGGACCCACCGTTCACGCCGCCCCCACATCTGATTGGAGAGAGACGCTTTCTCCAATGAAATCTGAGGGGGGGTGACACAGGGCCCCTTCTCCAGCCAACGCCTGATGCTATCCAGCATCAGGCCTTGGCTGGATTGTAATATCTCACCAAGTTTCATTGGTGAGATATTACATTCACTCCGATTGGCAGTTTCACAATAAAAACTGCCAATTGGTGCGGTCCTAGTCCCGGGGGGCCAAGCACCCCCCTGGGGTATAATACAGGTCCTTCCGTAACTGCGGCTCTGGTAACCCTTCAGTGACCCTGGCTAATAGAGCCGCAGGTCGGGAAGGGGTTAAATGATCAATATTTCAGCATTGATGCCAATTGATTTTCTTAACCTAAACCAAATTTGGGAGGGTTTCAGCTTTCAAAAGAGTAGTTTATACAACCAATGGATGAATTTAACGTCAGGTTATAAGTTTTTATTTACATAACATGTATAAGCGACATAACTTCAGTCAGGGACTGTACAAACAGAGTGATCTATTTCAAGTGTTCATGTTAATGTTGATGATTATGGCTTACAGCCAATGAAAATCCAAAGGTCATTATATCAGAAAATTAAAGTAGAGAGGATAAAGGGTTAAAAACTGTGCTGCCTTATTCCAAAAGACTTCAAAGGGTGAATATAATATTGATTTATTAGTCAACATGTTTCAGGGCTCCCAGAAACACCCTGAAACATGGCAATATGACATTTGTTTTTAATGATATTCTAATTCATTGAGATGCACTAGTATATGTCAATGCAGGTGAGGTGCATATCAATTGTTGGGGCGTTTTTTGCTGCATTTTGTAGCCCTCCCAGCCTTTGACCAAAATAATAAAAATGCATGACCACAATCTGCACCAAAATGCATTAAAAATGCACCAAAAACGCATGTCACAGGTTTTTGCTGCGGAAATTTCTATACCAAAATGCAGCGTCTACACATAATCTAACAGTAAAAACAAACAAATTAAACAAGAATTCATGAAAATCAGATCCAGCACACTGATGAACATTCATCCGCTTTTACAATTAGGGTGGAAACACACTGGCGTTCAAAAAATCGGTCCGTTTCTCATCCAGGAGAGTCATATGAGTGTCATCTGTTTTTTGTGGCATGCAACTGCTATGCGAGTGTCTGACATTTTCTCAGATCACATCCGAGTAGTGTCCCTGTGTAAACCGTGTACTGTCCTTGGGTATTCTGTTTTGCTCATGTGATAGTAATGATTAATTTGTGAGTAAATTGGCTGCAATGTGTGGCCCTTGCTATTTAAATGATGATTTCCAATCCTGCCTCCTTGGAGGTAGATTCCCATGGACATATGTGGCGACTCTTCTGACCGTATTTCCCCTCAGAAAGCGGTATAATATTAGTGTGCAGGCACTAATAAAATGGAGAATAACCTGACCCTAAACACCACAGAGCGGGTGTGATTCCATTGGGTTATTTCCCGATGATATGGGACACCATACCCAATCATTGCAGATCCGAGGAGGTGTTGACGAAAGTGGGTACATCCGCTCCTCCTTCAGCGTAGCTCTCATGGTCATTTCCAGAGGCTGTATGGTCAATTACGCTGCCATCCTGATAAATTTTTTGCCTATACCAGGATACCAGGATGACCACACTGTTAGGCCCCCTGGCACCGCTTCCCAGCTCACCTCTCTCAGGTCGGCATCTCCTGCTCCTCTGCCGATCGGGCGTCCGGCATCCAGGCGTGCTGTATCTCGGAGCTGTCGCCATGTTCCCTTCCTGTCAGCTGACCGCCGGGTTCACACATGAGCACATTACTATGGTCATTTTCATGAGCCTACTCAATGGCGCACTAGGTGCTCTCCTTTCCTGTGACTCTAGGGGCCGGTAAGGTCCAACCTGACACTCCCCTTGCCAATAGCTGCTCTTCCTATGGTATATCAGGCCACCTCCTCTGATGGGAGGTGCCTGATTATTAAGTCAGGTTTGCTTCTGCCTTGCTGACTGTTGGTCAGGCCTTCCTTGTGCTCTGTGTCCTGGAACCCTTGCTGTGCTCCATCCCAGTAGCACCATTCCTGTCCTCCAGCCTTGTACTCTGTTTCCTGGAACCCTTGCTGTGCTGTTCCCCGGTAGCACCATTCCTGCTCTCCTAGCCTTGTACCGTTACCAGGAATCCTTAGCTGTGCCGTAGCATAGGCTAACCTTACGAGCCGCCCCCCTGGTACTAGCTGCTGTGGTATTTAGGCCCCCTGGGTTTGCCCCTGGCAATCCCTGTATAGGGGTTGGGTAGACTAGGATCAGCTCACCCAGGGGAGTTCGGTACCACGGCCCAGTGGGTCCACTCTAGGGTGCCTTCCCCCGGAAGCGTGACACAGGGGCGGACCCAGACTGTAGTGGGCCCTGGTGCAAGAAATTTTTCGGGGCCCCCCCCCTGGAACTCAGTGCCAGAATAGTGCCGCGGGTGTGCATCACAGCCAGCGGCGTAGCAACTGTTTGTGATGCCCGGGGCGGTCGAAAAATTTGCCGCCCCTTTGGTTATTGATAATCTGGAAGTCTACATAGTATATTCTGTCTGCCCCTATATACAAGAATATAACTACTATACTAAAACACAAAGAGAAGGGGTGCAATTGCTACCTCTTCACAACCCCAGTGTATGGCAACAAGCAGGAGTCAAGGAGGGCCCGGGGCCAAAGTAATTTTCGCCGCCGTGCTGTGGAGTTCATAATGCAATATAAATGCAAAAAACCTTTATTCTTAATATTATGTCACAATACCGGGATCTGAGGATTTTCTATTTCGAAGTCTGGGGCTCTCTGATGCCATGTTGCTGCCTGTCTCGTTGTCTTCCTCTTTTGACACTGCAGTGTGGTGGACAAGAGAGCATTAACTGGTTAATAACAAGAAGCATGGAGTGTACTGAGCCATAAACCCTCCCCATACCAGTAGGATTACTATATGGATTTTAGTATTAGGGTACAGACACACTGGCGTGAAACTCTGATGCGTGCAATGTGTGATTTTCTCACATTGCAATCAATCTCTGAGAGCACAATGGTGAGTGTCGGACGCTTTTTTCTCATCCAGATTCAGGATGAGAAAAAAGTTGCAACATGCTGCGACTGTATGTGACTCACTAATGCAAGTCTATGGGTATGACAAAATCACGGACCGCACACGGACAGCACACGAACCATCAGAGTCTGAGGCTGCGTTCACACATTGCGTATTTTGCTGCGCTTTTTTACGCACGCTTTTTCAAAATACGCAATATGCATTTTGTCTGCCAGCAAAGTGAATGGGAAATTCACTTTGCAGTGCAGACATTGCGCAAAAATACGCAGTGCGTTTATGGGAGAAAACGCAGCTGCGTAAAGAATTGATATGTCAATTCTTTACGCAGCTGCTGCTCCTGCGTTTTCTCCCTGTGATGTCACAGTGGGGAGGAAGAATCCTGCTTCCTCCTCCCCTCTGTGACAGCTGTGGCCGCCCATTAGATTTCACAGTGTATTAATATACACTGCGAAATCTAAATTAAACAAAGGCAAATGTATGGAAAATAAAAAAGAATGAAATACTTACCTCTCCGACGCCTTTACCCGGTGTCCGGTCTCCGGTGCCAAGACCTGCGGTGACGTCAGAGGGGCGTTCCCGGCGCTGATTGGGCGCTCGCGGTCATGTGATACATCACATTCTGGGGTAAAGAAAGCGCAGTGTGTGAAAGCCCCTGCGTATTTTGTTGCGCTTTTTTTGCGTGGCCGAAAAACGCGGCAAAAAGCATGTGCGCAAAAAAGCGCAACAAAATACACAATGTGTGAACACAGCCTGACACGTTTTTTTCACGGATACATTCTCATTCTGCAGCTGAGAACACTGTAACATGTTCCTGTAAATGATTCTACAGTAATAGCTGCTGAGAAAAACAACAGATTGCACACAGACATCACACGGATGTGATCTGAGAGAAATGTCGGACACTCGCACAGCAGTTGGATGCCAAAAGGACTAAAAAAACAGATGTCACTCGTCCGACTCTCCTGGAAACAGACCGATTTTAAGGCGGCGGGAGACAGTGTACCACCATGTCCCCAGCTCCGTGCTGTGCACAGTGTACCACCATGTCCCTAGCTCTGTGCTGTGCACAGTGTACCACCATCTCCCTAGCTCTATGCTGTGCACAGTGTACCACCATGTCCTCAGCTCCGTGCTGTGCACCACCATGTCCGCTGCCCACACTCCACCATGTCCTCTGCACACCCTCCCTCCACGTCCTCTGCACACCCTCCCTCCACGTCCTCTGCACACCCTCCCTCCACGTCCTCTGCACACCCCCCTCGTCCTCTGCACACCCCCCACGTCCTCTGCACACCCCCCCACGTCCTCTGCACACCCCCCCACGTCCTCTGCACACCCCCTCTGCACCCCCCCCACGTCCTCTGCACCCCCCCACGTCCTCTGCACACCCCCCCACGTCCTCTGCACACCCCCCCACGTCCTCTGCACACCCCCCTCATCCTCTGCACCCCCACCCCACGTCCTCTGCACACCCCCCACGTCCTCTGCACCCCCCCACGTCCTCTGCACCCCCCCCACGTCCTCTGTAACCCCCCCACGTCCTCTGCACACCCCCTCTGCACCCCCCACGTCCTCTGCACACCCCCCACGTCCTCTGCACACCCCCCACGTCCTCTGCACACACCCCCACGTCCTCTGCACACCCCCCACGTCCTCTGCACACCCCCCCACGTCCTCTGCACACCCCCCCACGTCCTTTGCACACCCCCCCATGTCCTCTGCACACCCCCCACGTCCTCTGCACCCCCCCCACGTCCTCTGCACACCCCCCCACGTCCTCTGCACACCCCCCCACGTCCTCTGCACACCCCCTCTGCACCCCCCCACGTCCTCTGCACACCCCCCACGTCCTCTGCACACCCCCCCACGTCCTCTGCACACCCCCCCACGTCCTCTGCACACCCCCTCTGCACACCCCCCCACGTCCTCTGCACACCCCCCCACGTCCTCTGCACACCCCCTCTGCACACCCCCCACGTCCTCTGCACACCCCCCTTATCCTCTGCACCCCCACCCCACGTCCTCTGCACCCCCCCCACGTCCTCTGCACCCCCCCGTCCTCTGCACCCCCCCTTCGTCCTCTGCGCACCCCCCCCACGTCCTCTGTACGCACCGTTATGTACCACTACCTTGTAAAGACAGTCCTAGTTCCTCCTATCTGGCAATTCTTCTTGCCGGGCAAAATGTAGCTCCGCCCACCTGAGTCACATGTGCGTGACGTCATCACAGGTCCTGTTCTACCCGGCATCTGTCCCCGCCGGCAGTGCTGTGAGGTGAGGCGGGAGGGCGCGATGACCGGGGGGGGCGGTGAGATGTCCAGGGGGGAAAGAGTGAGGTGTCCAGGGAAGGGGTGAGGTGTCCAAGAGGCGGAGGTGAGGTGTCCAGGAGGCGGGGGTGAGGTGTCCAGGGGGCGGGGGTGAGGTGTCCAGGGGGCGGGGGTGAGGTGTCCAGGGGGCGGGGTCACCCGGCCGGGGCTCAGAGCAGGAAAAAAAAAAAAAAGTCGCCGCTCTCCCTGAAAAGTGCAAGAACAGTGCCGCGGGTGTGCAGCGCCGTTGACACCCGACAGCACCACCATTCTGTCTGTCTGACAGGGGACCTGCCGCTGGAGCCCCAGGGGCCCCCTAGCTGCTCGGGGCCCTGGTGCAGCTGCACCAGCTGCACCACGGTAGTTCCGCCCCTGGCGTGACCCATACCCACATTTGACCTAATGTTGGACATTCTGAGGCCTGGAATCACATATCAAAATACCCAAAGGCAGCCAAGTATTAGTGCGGAAGAGCGGCTTCTGTTGAGACTGAGGTTTGTTTTTGTAGGTGATTTGGTTTTATTTTTGGTTTTGTGATGGGATTTGAATACATGCATGTGTACACATGTAATAGACCTGTAACATCTGCAGAATATTTGAATGTGTCCCTTATGCGGCCCAGTTTGCTTAGTTAGCCCATTTTCCACAACTCACTTTTTTGTATGTTGTTTAAGTTACTGTTCTTATAAATATATGTATGTTCTTAGATTCCTGTTAACTGTTGTTTCGTATGCTGGCTTACATGTGGAATTCCTACTTGGGATGTCAACGATTGGTCAAATTGTGCAAGAGACCTGTGAGGAGATGTGGCATAGACTGCAGCCAATTGTACTTCCTGAACCCACAGAAGCAGATTGGTATCGAATTGCAAATGGTTTCCACCAAACTTGTCATTTCCCTAACTGCATTAGTGTGCTTGACGGGAAACATATCCATATCAAAAAGCCACCCAAATCTGGCACTTTTTTTAAATTATAAACATTATTTTTCCATTGTACTACTAGCGTTGGTGGACAGCACCTATCAGTCCATTGCAGTAGATGTTGGATCCTTTGGTCGAACAGGTGACTCAAACATCTTCAAGAACTCAGTATTGGGTTGATGCTTCATTCATAAGGATCTCAATGTCCCGCCATGCACACATCTACCAGGCTCCTTAGGTGAACCACTGCCTTTTGTGGTTGTAGATGAGGCGTTTCAATTGAGACGGGAAGTTATGCGCCCATACCTCTGACGTGGTTTAGACTACAGTCAGCATGTATTTAACTTTAGATTAGCTTGTGCTAGGTGAATGGTGGAGTGCACATTTGGGATTCTTACTGCCAAAGGGCGCATAGTGATATCACCAATACAACTTAGTGAGACACATGTGGATTCTGTCATTAAAGCATGTGTAATATTACATAATTTTACTTGCATGCATGACCATCCTACTGAAGAATCTACATGTGATCTTATACAAAACAATCATTGCCCTCCTGTAGCACTGGTTATTAGGCCGAGGCATGAGCCATCAGCACTAAGAGTGCGTGAGCTATTCTCAAATTATTTTGTGTCCCCTTAAGGTTCGGTACCCTGGCAAGATCAATGTCAATGGGCCTTAAATATGTTATTCGGCGACGCATGATTAACACACCTTTTCCAATGGCCAATGTTTACGTCACATAATACACTCTGGGACTCACTGTAGGCCATTATCACCCTGACCAATATTGTTATATGCTACATTTTTTGTTCATAAATGCAAGGAAAGCATGTTAAACATATTTTTATTTTATTTTTACTTTGTTTTGTAAAAAATAAACATACAAACAGGAGCATATTAGTCTCATATGTGTCCATTTGTGTCTACAAAATAAAACATAGGCAAGATCAAACTGAACATATTGTGCACAATAAAGTATGATAACACTCCCACACATCATCTTTACATGTTTGTATATGTTATTAGCTCAGTGGGTCTGGGTTGGTTCTGTGCTGAACTATGGCTAGGATGCACATTAATGATATATTGGGACTGCTGTATGTTGTCATGTAATCCCATGGCTGATGGATGTGTGTGTGTAGGTTGAGTATATCCAAAAAGGGCACGAAGTGTACACGATCCGCACTGCTGAAATGAGAATGCTGACCCAAGAGTTGATGCAATGATGCTCTTTATTCCTTCTCCTACTCGTTTCAGAGCTTGCTGTGCTCCTTCCTCAGGGAATAGCAATATCATCATATTGGGTCAGCATTCTCATTTCAGCAGTGCGGATCGTGTACACTTCGTGCCCCTTGGATTTCAGCTGTATATCGTTTACACGTGGAGTGTGGATCCTGCAGCAGCTGTATACACGAGTAACACCAGGTTGTGGGGCACATAACCTTACCAGGTGAGCACCCAATACTATAGCAATAGCCCAGATTCCATTGAAATAAGACCTATTGCGCTTTGTTGTCTCCTATTATTTAGGTTGAGGATATGGGTTTTCAATAGTATCCTGGTAGTGTATGGTTTGTAAGCTTTGTGTGGCCTGTATGGCAGTTTATGGCATGCGCACTAAATCATGCCTGTGATGCCCAATATGGACACCCTGGCTTAGATGGCTTGGTTGAGGATACGCAGGGCCATAATGTGGTTGCTTCGGCCAATTATTAATGTGTTGGGAGAAATGAACCCATTGTGTGTCTTGTGTTTGGGTACTGTACGTCCAGGATCCGGATTGCTTGTGTGTGGCACTAATATGTTGAGGGTTGTTGTGTTGGCCAGGTGGCATTAGGCCTACTATTGGGGCATGTTGCAAAGGCAGCATCTGCCTAAATGGATGCCACAGTGGACATTGATTCAGAGGTCTTACAATAGTTTGCGTGGCCTGTGAAGATGATTATGATGAGGTAGACTGGGTTGGCACGGTGTCTGTCATGCAGAGTACATTGTCTGGAGAGTTTTGACACAATTTTAGAAATTTGAAGAGAACCTGTCACCCCCCTGGTGCTATGCTAACTGAATGCAGCACTGAATGCAGTGTGTCTGCTGCATTCAGGGAAGGGGTCTCCTATGTCTCTAGCCCTCCTGTAAGCTGTTAAAAAGGCTATACAAAGTGTACAGATAAGGAGTTCGGAGGGACTTACTCAGTAATGAGTTATCGCTGTTGTATGGTGTCCTTCCCGCCTCCAGCTCTCTCTTGTTCAGCCTTCTGTATGTGTCATCACTGTTGTATGGTGTTCTCCCCGCCTCCAGCCCTCTCTGTGCCACCTCCAGCGCTCTCATGTTCAGCCTCCTGTATGTGTCATCGATGAGGGCTGGAGGTGGCACACAGAAGGCTGGACGCAGGGAGGACACCAGTAACAGCGATGACTCATTACTGTGTACGTCCTTCCAGACTCCTTATCTGTTCACTTTATAAAGTCTTTTTAACAACTTACAGGGGGGCTAGAGACATGGGGGAACCCTTCCCGGAATGCAGCAGACAGGCTGCATTCAGTGCTGCATGCCGAGGATGACAACATTCGTCATGTAGGACATATTTCCACTAGTTGGTTTGCGGTATAAACTTGAACTGATTGATCCCGTTTCCGCATCCCCTTTCAATTCTACATCTAAATAGGCAACCTCTTCCCCATGTGCCTCATGCGTAAAGGTGATGTTATATACATTCTCATTGATGTATTTAAGGAAGCTCCAGAATGTGGGAGAGGAAGGGGGAGGTGCATCATCAGCTGATGACCAAATGATGATGATGTAATCGATGTACCTCCCCCACCACCTCACATGGTCCAGGAAGGGATTACTTGCACAATTAATAAATTTATATTCCCAATACATCATGTATATGTTGGCCAGCAAGGGGGAAAACCCTGCCCTCATTGGGCAACTGCACAGCTGAAGATAAAATTGTTCATCAAACTTAAAGAAGTTGGTAACCAACAGATGTTGCACACACATGAGGATAAATTGGCACATATCGGATGAAAAAATATTTGTGGTGCACAAAAAGTAACTGAGTGCCTCCATGGCAAGGTTATGGGGTATGCAGGAATGCAGTGATACAACATCCAAAGTTACCCAACTGTAATCATCTTTCCACCTTAGTTTCTGCAAACTACCCAAAAGATCTTTTGAATCCTGTATAGAACCTATGGATGTTTTTAACATTTTCTGCAGCTTTTTGTCAACCCAATTAGAAAGTTTTTCATTAACGCTTCCCATTCCCGCAACTATAGGGTGCAGTGGGGGTGGAAAGATATTTTTGTGGGTTTTCGTGAAAGCGTGAAAGAGAGCACATATAGGTTTGGAGACCAATAAATGCTCTGCCAAATTCTTATTAATTTGATTACAATACCAGCGGTCTTTATTTGGAGTGCTAAGTACTACAAACACTTGATTAATGGTAAGTCAACAGACCTTTATAGAACCTCCAGTACCTACAACCCGTTTCAACGGTGCCCAATCTTCTTCCTCAGGTGGAATCTGAGTAAGATGGTAGGGTACCGTTGAAACGCATAGTGGGCACTGGAGGTTCAATAAAGGTCTGTTGACTTAAGATTAATCAAGTGTTTGTAGTACTCAGCGCTCCAAACAAAGACCGCTGGTATTGTAATCAAATTCTATATCTCCCTGGAGCGGCAGGGGCAGCTTGTACTACCAACACAGCAGCATCTGGCATTGCTGTGGCAACAAGCAAAGAGAGAAAGGACCTTGCATGACGTGTTTCCGGTCCACCTGATCACGTGACAAGCGGAGGAGGCACGGCAAAGAGTCGGAGCAGGAAGGAGGAGAAAACCCCAAGCCACCAACACTGTTATCGGGATTGTGCAAGGTTTGCACAACCTGTGAAGGTGAGTGCAATAGCATTTAAATCTAACTACCACTGGTTCTGAAAATGTTTTACACATTGCACCTCTTCTAGGGATGGGCGAATCTACTCGCTAGGACTCGTTACTCGGCGAGTAGTAAGGGACTCGCAGGACTCGGTAGTCTGCGAGTTTCCCAGTGATTACTCGCACGAGTCCAATGCAAATCAATATCAATCCTAGTTTTGTCAGAAACGCTGACAAAACTAGGATTGCCATTGTTTGCATTAGACTCGGCTACTGTGCCAGTGATAGCAGGGAAACTCGCAAATAACTGCTGTTACATTGCGAGCCGAGTCCAGCTGTCTTCTCTGTGCAGCTACAGGGTCCTAGAACCTGCCTGCTCACAGACATGATGTAGCAGTGCTGAGATTGTTCTCAGTCTGCTCATTCCCTGTGCATAGACATCTATATTTATGCACAGGGGATGTAGCAGAGAGGACATCGCGTTTTGGACTACGTCGGACAGAAGAGGATTTTTTTAATTAAAGATGAAGTCCCTAATGGCTTTTTTTTTTATTTCAAATAAAAAATTTTCTCTGTGTTGGTTTTTTTTAACCCTTTATTGGAGATTCTTAGTGGCTGGGTCAAACGTGGCCTGACATTAAGAATCTCGGGCTTAATACCAGCTTGTATAACAAAGCTGGTATTAACCCCTTTATTAGCCAGCGTGCCACTGCCACCAGGGCCGCTGGAAGAGCGGGGTTCAGCGCCAGAGGATGGCGCTTCAATGAACGCGCCATCTTCTGGGGCGGCTGCGGGCTGCAATTTGCAGCGGGGGGTGCCCAGAAAGCTTGGGCATCCCTGCGCTGTGGATTCCAGCCCCCAGCTGCTTAGCTGTACCTGGCTAGACATAGAAATTGCGCGGAGCCCCACGCATTTTTTTTATTATTTAATGAATTTCAGAGTCAGAGTCTCAGAGTCAGAGTCTCAGAGTCAGAGTCTCAGAGTCGGAGTCTCAGAGTCGGAGTCGCCTCAGAGTCGAGTCACCTCAGAGTCCGAGTCGCCTCAGAGTCGGAGTCTCCTCAGAGTCGGAGTCTCAGAGTCGGAGTCGCCTCAGAGTCGGAGTCGCCTCAGAGTCGGAGTCGCCTCGGAGTCGGAGTAGCCTCGGAGTCGGAGTCGTCTCGGAGTCGGAGTCATCTCGGAGTCGGAGTCGTCTCGGAGTCGAGTCGGAGTCGGAGTCGTCTCGGAGTCGGAGTCGTCGGAGTCGGAGTCGTCTCGGAGTCGGAGTCGAGTCGGAGTCGGAGTCGTCTCGGAGTCGGAGTCGTCTCGGAGTCGGAGTCGTCTCGGAGTCGGAGTCGTCTCGGAGTCGTCTCGGAGTCGGAGTCGTCTCGGAGTCGGAGTCGTCTCGGAGTCGGAGTCGTCTCGGAGTCGGAGTCGGAGTCGGAGTCGTCTCGGAGTCGGAGTCGTCTCGGAGTCGGAGTCGTCTCGGAGTCGGAGTTGTCTCGGAGTCGAGTCGGAGTCGGAGTCGTCTCGGAGTCGGAGTCGAGTCGGAGTCGGAGTCGTCTCGGAGTCGGAGTCGTTTCGGAGTCGAGTCAGAGTCGGAGTCGGAGTTGTCTCGGAGTCGGAGTCGTCTCGGAGTCGGAGTCAAAAAAATGCGTGGGGCTCCGCGCAATTTCTATGTCTAGCCAGGTACAGCTAAGCAGCTGGGGGCTGGAATCCGCAGCGCAGGGATGCCCAAGCTTTCTGGGCACCCCCCGCTGCAAATTGCAGCCCGCAGCCGCCCCAGAAGATGGCGCGTTCATTGAAGCGCCATCCTCTGGCGCTGAACCCCGCTCTTCCAGCGGCCCTGGTGGCGGTGGCACGCTGGGTAATAGAGGTTAGGGCCAGCTTTGTATTATCAGCTGGCCCTAAGCCCGAAATTTATGGCGGTCACGCCAATATTAGACATGATCGCCATGAATTTCTATTAAATTGTTTTAAAAAAAACACAACACAGAGAAATTTTTTTATTAGAAATAAAAAAAAAAGCCATTAGAGACTCCATCTTTGATTAAAAAAATCCTCTTCCGTCCGACGCAGTCCAAAACGCGATGTCCTCTCTGCTCATCCCTGTGCATAGATATAGATGTATATGCACAGGGAATGAGCAGACTGAGAACAATCTCAGATGCTACATCATCTCTGTGCACAGACATTCATGTCTGTACACAGGGAATGAGCAGACTGAGAACAATCTCAGCTCTGCTACATCAGGCAGCAGGCAGGCTCTAGGACCCTGGAGCCAGCACACAAAGAAGACAGGACTCTTATCTGTGCGAGTTTCCCAGCCAGCGATTACAGTTGCAAAGTAAACGAGTCCAATGCAAATAAATGACAAAACTCGGATTGCTTCAGGCTGAAGCTTCCGAGACACATCTGCGATTTGTAAATCTCACACTACTCGCTATTACTCGCTTCCCCATTCATTAACATTGGACTCGCTAGACTCGCAACGGGTAGCGAGTCCTGTGCTCGGACTCGCTAGACTCGCAACGGGTAGCGAGTCCTGTGCTCGGACTCGCTAGAGTCAAGCGATTCCGAGTAATTTAGGATTCGCCCATCACTAACCTCTGCCCTTTTATCTTATCTTACAGCTTCTTATTAATAACACCCAAAGATACACTGTGTGCAGAATTATTAGGCAAATGAGTATTTTGATCACATGATACTTTTTATACATGTTGTCCTACTCCAAGCTGTATAGGCTTGAGAGCCAACTACCAATTAAGTAAATCAGGTGATGTGCATGTCTGTAATGAGGAAGGGTGTGGTGTAATGACATCAACACCCTATATAAAGTGTGCTTAATTATTAGGCAAATGCCTTTCCTTAGGCAAAAAGGGTCAGAAGAGAGATTTGACGGGCTCTGAAAAGTCCACAATTGTGAGGTGTCCTGCAGAGGGATGCAGCAGTCTTGAAATTGCCAAACTTTTGAAGCGTGATCACCGAACAATCAAGCGTTTCATGGCAAATAGCCAACAGGGTCGCAAGAAGCGTGTTGGGCAAAAAAGGCGCAAAATAACTGCCCATAAATAGAGGTAAATCAAGCGTGAAGCTGCCAAGATGCCATTTACCACCAGTTTTGCCATATTTCAGAGCTGCAACATTACTGGAGTATCAAAAAGCACAAGGTGTGCCATACTCAGGAACATGGCCAAGGTAAGGAAGGCTGAAAAATAAAATGACCACTTTTGAACAAGAAACATAAGATAAAACGTCAATACTGGGCCAAGAAATATCTTAAGACTGATTTTTTCAAAGGTTTTATGGATTGATAAAATGAGAGTGTCCCATCCATCTGGCCTATCAAGAGTCAGAGGCTGGATTAGTAAAGGGCAGAGAACTCGACTCCGACTCATATTCCAGCAAGGTGGAGGTGGGGTACTGGTATGGGCTGGTATCATCAAAGATGAACCTGCAGCCTGTCAATTCTTTCAGCATTTTTGCAGAGTTTTTCCACCCCAGAATGCAAAAAATATATGGAAAAAATGCATGCAGAAAAAACACCAAAAATATGGCAACAACGTATGAAAAAAAAACAACTTAAAAAATGTGTGTTTTTTTCTGCCATGAGATGCAGATTTGGTGCAGAAGTTTCTGCAACCAAATACTCTATGTGCGCACACAGCCCTAGAAGATTCCAAGATTAGTAAAACATGGTTGTTTCATTTACTGTAAAGGTACCTTTACACGCCGCTACAGAAGGTTGGAAATAACCGGGTTTCGGAGACAAATGTATCTTGCACCGTCAAATCAACCCGAGGTAGCGGCGTGTAAAACTAGCTTGTTGCCACCTGTCACTGTCGGCACCTGTTTAGAGCAGTGCTCTAAAACAGGTTGGTTTCAACCCGACGGTAGCGGCGTCTAAATAAAGTACGGTAAGGTTGTTTCGCCACCTAGTTAACTCCCTGTTGTGTAACACAGCCTCCGGGAAACCGACCCCTTCAGCGATCAATGGTGGAAGCTCCTGCGTTCCGATTGGTTGTCGCTGCATAGGGCGGCATATTTAAGGAGCTGACCAGTCACACTATACAATTGCAATAGCATCATGTATTATCCAGCCTTCCTGCGCTGGCTGGCCAATCATGATGCTATTGCATTGTCCAATCATCGTACGAGCGTCTCGTAATCCGCAACTCTAGCACGCCTATGTGTTGTCCCTACTGCCCCAGGTCCTCCCATATTACCTTCTGTAGCGGCATGTAAATGAGGGATGTGCTCTACAGAAGGTAATCTGCGGCACCCGGCGGTGCCTCCAGGGATAGATTAAACCTTCTGTAGAGCACCTTGTAGCAGCGTGTAAAGGCGGTATCAGGTACCGTTTGCAACCGTTGGTGCGTGCTCGTGCACGTAAGACCTAACCTTCTGTAGCGGCGTATAAAGGTACCTTAAGTGATTCTAGACCGTCCACTGACATTACATATCCTGGCAGGCCCTATAAAGACAGCCAGCGTGCCCATACACTGCGTCTGGTCCTTCTCAATCATTGTAGACACTTTGCTAAAGAAGCACCGTGTACGTGTGGTGCCCTGTGACAGGTAAGCCACAGAACCAATTAGTTCATTAAAGGCCCTGTCACACCTGGCGACGGGGCTGGAGATGTTGGCGGCTACTGGCGGGTGCGTGCACATTTTTGGCGCTCCGCCAGCGTCGCCTTCCCCCATTTACATGGGGCAACATCTCCAGCCCCACGTCGGCGAACTGACAGGCGGCATTGCCACCAGGGTGTCTGAAAACTCCAGCGGCGATGCAGGACAATGGGAGCCTATGGCTCCCATCGCCTGACAGGTCGCCGGCGGCCGGTTACATAGGGCGATGTGTGCACATCGCCCCAGATCGGTCGCCTGGTTTCGGAGCACTGCTCTGAAACCATGCGACCTCTCTGCAGCGCCGACATCGCCCCTTTACATGAGGCGACGTAGGGGCAATGTCGCCGCTGATAGGCCACGCCCCTACGTCACCAATGTCGCCCCGTGTAGCAGGGCCTTAAGGGATTTCCACATCTGGTACCTCACATACACCAAACACCTTCCACTCCAGGCCTGTAGGGGAGCCCCACTGGTTGCTGTTAAGACAGATCCCCTATAAATACAGGTGCTAGGGGAAAGTTAGTCAGAGTGTGCAATCACTAGAACTGTAAAGTCAGTGTGGCGCCCCTGCGACCAGGTGGCCACAAGTAGGAACTGCAGCCAGGCAGATAGGAGACAGTTTGTGCAACAAACACCCTCAGCACACACACTCACAGGAGCAAAGCTTCCAACCCGGAGCCCGGGACTTTAGGCGGTCAAGGGGTGGTAGGGTTTAGAGGAGAGTGGGTGGGGAGGTAGGTCGGGTGGTAGACCATTACAAAAGGAGGAACAGTAGGCGGAGTGAGTTAGTAGGCCAGTGGGTGCCGAGCAGCCAAGACAGGAAGTGACACTATCCGGAGGGATAGGGCTCCCTGGAGGCACAGAATCCAAAGAGACACATATCCATGGAGAGAAAGCTCGTCCATAGCCTGCAGCCCACGGGGAAGGGAGGACAGAGACCGGACCGGTGCCACCGGGTCCGAGGAGTACGGCAGCGTTGACCTACTACAGGCGGGAGAGGTTTCCCTGGTTGTACCTGAATAATCACACGGGTAGGAGAGAGCCCGGTAATCCCTTGCAAGACAGGGTTACCCAAGGCTAGGCTGGGACCAGAGTATCGGCTCTGAGGGGGGCTGCTGCTACAAGCCGGCTCCCCAGACAAACCGACGGGGAACACTGATTCCAAGTGAGTGTTCCTACTACACGAGTTGGAGGCAATGCAGCGTATAGGACCCGGCTTGCCACCCACACACATAGGGGGAAGTCAGACAAGGGACCGAACTGCCGCCATACAACCCACCGGGAAGAACAGAGAAAGGAAAGCCTGAAGGGTTACAGAGAGAGTGAGGGGTCTCAGGAAGACAACCTGGCTGCACTGGGTTCAAAGTGTCCGGAGTAACCTGTGTAAAGTGACTGTGTAAGAACTGAACTGTTGGTACTGTTTGAACTGTAGAACGTGCAGGTGCCCGTCCCAGTGGGCTCCACATCAGCTCAGTGCCTAGTGAGCTAAAACTGGTTGCCGGAGCCATGCTAGGCCCGAAACTAGCACACCGCCAGAGCCAGTGTGAAGTCCAGAGAGAGTGAGGACGACAGGCAGAGGCGAGGAACACTATAGAGGGGGCAGAGGAGCCATCCCGGCTCACCCCAGGAGAACACAGGTCACTGGAGTCTGAGTTTGCAACAGGGAAAGAGATTGGCCCAGCAGAGAATCCAGTACACCGTGGAGGCTTAGCTTCCTGGACACCCACAGCACCCACATTTTAGAGCCAGGGACCGCAGGAGAGATAGCGGTAGCCCAAGAGAAAGCCTTCAGTGGAGCAACACGGGTGTGGAGAAACAGGAGGTCAGGCCTGGTTTCATGCCAGCCAGGCTTCGGGACAAGGAACAGAACAAGGAGGCCTATACCCTGCTCGGTGTGGAAATCCTGAGGTGTAGCCTTCAACCCGGAGAGTGTACCTGCAATAACATCACTGAAAGGTACAGAAAAAGACTTATTTGTGTGCGTGTCCCTTCTTCAACCTGTCCCACACCACAACAACTGCGCTACCCTATTCCACCATCCTACTCTTACAGCCCCAGGGAACCCGCTCTTCCTGTAGAGAGCCACAACACCTTGCTGCCGCCCATCCCCCGGAGGTCCCAGCAGCGCCGATGGCATCACCGGACCTACAGGTGGTGTCAGGACTGGCAATAACTTAAATCCCTGTAAATACTCCCCTTTTCATTGTCACCCAAGGGCAGAGGCTCAGGCACCGACCACCCGTGACATCCCTGCACTCGACCGTCCGAGACCTGAGTACCCAGTCCCTTGTGGCCCCAGACATACGCAGTAATTGTTGGAAGAACTGACAGTATTTCCACCTCTATACACAGCAGTCATATCTCAAAAAAGGTGTTCAATTTATAAAATAATTTTTTACAGAATAAGAAAAAAAGTTAAATGTATTTTAGTAAATAATAAAAAATAGGAAAAACAGACACTTTTATTAACTTTATTTTTCCACCAATATCACATCAACATCAGCAAAAAAAAAATAAAAAGGACACAAAATTGCTTGAATATCCAAACAAATTTTACAGCTTTAAGGCTACGTTCACACGCTGCACATTTCCTGCGCTTTTGGGGTGTGTGTTTTTTACCACATTTTGTGGCCGCGCTATTTAGCACAGGAAAAAAAAATGCAGTGCATTCACACACCACATTTTTTTCCTGCCGCATACATCCCCCAAAAAGTGCAGGAGGGATGTCCTGTCACCCCGGGGAGGAAGAATCCTGTGTTCCTCCACCGTGTGACATGTGTATTAATATACACTGTGAGAGCGAAATAAAAGTAAACAAAAGGCATTAAAAATAAAAAAAAATATTATACTTACCTCTCTGGCGGCTGTTCTGGTTACCAGTACCCGAGACTTCCATGTCTACTGTGCTGCCAGGACCTTTCAGATCTGTGATTGGTAGGTAGAGATCATGTGGTACATGACGTGTATACAACATGACCGCTACTGACCAATCACAGCTGGAAGGTTTTACAAGCAGATCAGAAATGGATTTCCCGGCTTTTTAATGCCTATTGCTTACTTTTATATAGCTTTCACAGTGTATATTAATAAAATGACTGTCACACATATCACACAGGGGAAGAACACAGGATTCTTCCTCCCCCGTGTGACATCACATCCTGCAGCACTGACATTATAAGAGCTGGAATTGTGCATCGTCTGAAGTGCGATGTGTAATTCCAGCGGGTATAACGGCCTCTATGGGAGAAAGCGCAAGCAAAAAAGCATCAACAATTGACATGTTGAGTCTTTTTACGCGCACACTTTCTCTTGCCGTAGTTGAATAGCTCGCACTGTAGGTAAAATCAGTGTTATTGGATGTAGTGTGTATTTAAAACATATTTTAAAAAATGACAAAACCCTGCCCTTCTTCCCCTGGAAGTGCTTTGTTTATAGCTGGTTGTATGTGGTGGAGAAACAAGCTGCTCAATCAGTGACTTCCAATGAGGTTTGGGTCAGGTTTGGGTCCCGAACAGAATTTATATAAAGTCCGGCTGAACCCCCAGAAACCGAACTTCCACAGGTCCGCTCATCTCTAATTCCACTTTACACTACTTCATCACAAGGGAGAGTTTGAAACAATTTTGAAAAGTATTGAAAGGTAACAAAATAAAGAGACAAGAATAATTTAAGAACATCACCCATCCAGTGCAATACAATCCACTTCACAGACGGATTGTGCCCCTGCCTTCCTCTAGTCCAGGGGTGGGGAGCTCCAGTCCTCAAGCCGACCAACAGGTCATGTTTTCTGGAATTCCTTAGCAATTGCACAGTGGTTGAAATCATCACCATTCATCACCAGTGCAGGTCATTATATTATCACCTGTGCAATACCGTATTAAGGAAATCCTGAAAACATCACCTGTTGGCGGCCCTTGAGGCCTGGAGTTCCGCCCACCCCTGCTGTAGTCTATTACATCGGCAACACTGAATTACATCTGTGAGACGTTTTTCCAATATTTTCACATAAGTATGTAAGGTAAGTCTCATATATTTGAAAGTAAATGAAACCTTGCAGAGACTGGTGTAGTTTTTCATTTCTACACATGGATTTCAGGGGCACAATCCTTGTGTTCTCAGCATTAAATATCGTATTTTCATTTCTATGTACTGCTTTGAGATTTATTGAATCATCCTCATTTCGCTCACTAACCCCCCTGCCTTTTTGTGCCTGGAAACCCTGGATTCTTCACTCCTTTTGTATCCCATGCTTAACATTGGGCTTGAATCCATATATTCCATATGTTCTCAGTCACCAAGTAGATGTTTGACAGTACTTAATGTTCCATGAGATCCTTTCATGCTATAATGAAATTACAGTCATTAGCTAAAATCTTTTTGATTTATGCTTACCTTAAACCAATGACCATGTAAAACACAGTCTTTAATCCTTTCCATAGTTATGTCTTTAAAAAATATTAACCGAATTTACAATATTATCTGTAGAGGTATAGAATCCAGTCAGTTTGTGAGTTTATAGAAACTCAAGTTAAAGGGAACCTGTCAGGTAGTTTTGAGTTTCTGACCTATCACTGATGGTACCTTTACACGCAGCTACAGGTAACAGGTTGTCCACAGGTAACTTACTGGCTGCAGTGAAATCATGGAGACATAGTTTCATTTGTACACAGCAACAAGATAGAACCATGTCTCCATGATTTCACTGCAACCAGTACGTTACCTGTGGAAAACCTGTTACCTGTAGCTGCGTGTAAAGTGGCCATAACTGTATCTGTAGCTTGCTACTACATGCCTAATCATCCTTGTTTGATGTAAATGGGTATTATAAAAGTTTAATAAATGATGTTAATAACTCAGTTTCCCCCATCCTGGGGGCGTTTCCCATTGTGTAAACCAGGGGTCTCAAACTCGGCTGGGTTGGTGGGCCGCACATAGAACAATTTTTTTATCGGGGGGCCGCATTGCTTGTAGGATTAAGTGACATTTTTAGTAATACCAGAATTTTTTGCTCAATGTAGCACTGTCTAAATCCTTATCCCCTTCTTGTAGTAATGTCCCCATCTTGGTCCCTTTCTTGTTGTACTGTCCCCTTACTGATCCCCATCCTGGTCCCCCTCTTGTACTAATATCCCCATCCTGATCCCCTTCTGTAGTAATGTCCACATCATGATCCCCTTTTGCAGTGATGTCCCCATCCTGGCCCCCTTAGTGTAGTAATGTCCCCCATGCTGATCCCCTTTTGTAGTGATGTCCACATCCTTGCCCCCATAGTGTAGTAATGTCCCCCACGCTGATCCCTTTTTGTAGTGATGTCCACATCCTTGCCCCCATAGTATAGTAATGTCCCCCACGCTGATCCCCTTTTGTAGTGATGTCTCCATCCTGGCCCCCATAGTGTAGTAATGTCCCCCATGCTGGACCCCTTTTGTACTGATGTCCCTAACCTGGTCTACCTTCTTTTTACACACACACACACACACACACACACACACAAACACACACTCTCAGACACACACACACACACACGCTCTCAGACACACACACATGCTCTCAGGCACACACATACGCTCTCAGACACATACATGCTCTCTGACACACACACACACGCTCTCTGACACTTACCCACACTCTGACACACACACATACTCTGACACACACACATGTCCCCTATGGCTGGCACACGTCCCCAATGGCTGGCACACGTCCCCTATGGCTGGCACAGGTCCCCCATGGCTGGCACACGTCCCCTGTGGCTGGTACACGTCCCCTGTGGCTGGCACATGTCCCCTGTGGCTGGCACATGTCCCCAATGGCTGGCACATGTCCCCCATGGCTGACACACATCTCCCATGGCTGGCACATGTCCCCTGTGGCTGGCACACATCCCCTGTGGCTGGCCCACATCCCCCATGGCTAGCATACATCCCTCATGGCTGGCACACATCCCCCATGGCTGGCACACGTCCCCTGTGGCTTGCTCATGTCCCCCATGGATGGCAAAAGGTCCCCCATGGCTGGCACACGTCCCCTGTGGCTGGCACACGTTCCTTGTGGCTTGCACATGTCCCCTGTGGCTGGCACACATCCCCCATAGCTGGCACACATCCCCTGTGGCTGGCAAACGTCCCCTGTGACTGGCACACGTCCCCAGTGGCTGGCACATGTCCCCTGTGGCTTGCACTCGTTCTTTATGGCTGGCACACGTCCCCTGTGGCTGGCACATGTCCCCTGAGGCTGGCACTCGTCCTCTATGGCTGCCACAAGTTCCCTGTGGCTTGCACATGTCCCCTGTGGCTGGCACACGTCCCCTGTGGCTGGCACATGTCCCCTGTGGCTGGCACTCGTCCTTTATGGCTGGCACACGTCCCCTGTGGCTGGCACATGTCCCCTGAGGCTGGCACTCGTCCTCTATGGCTGCCACAAGTTCCCTGTGGCTTGCACATGTCCCCTGTGGCTGGCACACGTCCCCTGTGGCTGGCACACAGTCCCCGTGGCTGGCACACATCCCCGCGTGGCTGGCACACGTCCCCTGTGGCTGGCACACGTCCCCCATGGCTGGCACACATCCCCCATGGCTGGCACACATCCCCTGTGGCTGGCACATGTCCCCTGTGGCTGGCACTCATCCTCTATGGCTGGCACGTGTCCCATGTGGCTGGCACACATCCCCTGTGGCTGGCACATGTCCCCTGTGGCTGGCACAAGTCTCCTGTGGCTGGCACACATCCCATTTTGCTCGCACACATCCCCTGTGGCTGGCACACGTCCCCTGTGGCTTGCGGATGTGGAACCCTGTGCCAGGTCACCACAGACTCCCTTGGGACATGGAGGGATATTACACAACGAGTAATCCACCAACACACAACACTCTTTCACCCCAGGCCTGTAGGGGGAGCCCAACTGGTTGCCTTAAGCCAGTTCCCCCTATAAATATGGGTTCTGGAGGGAAAACATCAGAGTGTGCAGTCACTACAGAACTGTAAAGAGCTGAGTAAGCTGAGCTGGTACTGGAGCCGTGCTAGGCCCATACCAGTATCCACCTGAGACAGTGGTAGACCCGCAGAGTAGGGGTCGCAGGCAGAGGAGAGAAGTGTTCTACAAGAAGGGGGCAGAGGAGTCATACCGACTCACCCCAGCAAAGTTCCGGTCACTGGGTCCGAGCTACCGGGACACAGAGAATAGGCCCTGCAGAGAAACCAGCACTACAAGGAGGTTTAGCTTCCAGGACACCCAAAGCACCACCAAATGAGAGCCCGGAGTCTAGGCCAGACAGGAAGTCCCATAGAAGTGCCCTCAGTGCAGCAAACCCAGGTATGGAAAATCACACAGAAAGAGAAGTAACGGTCTGGTCGGGTTCCAAGCCTGCCAGACTCTGACAGTATAACTGAAACAAGGAGGCCTACAACCCTACTCGCTGTGGAAATCTTGAAGTGTTTCCCTCACCTCCGGACGAGCGTACCCATACAGAACACCAGTAAAGGTACCAAAAGACTTTTATGTGTGTGTGTCCCTCCTTCCATCTGCACCACACTGACTGTGCTACCCTATTACCCTCACTACAGCTTACAGCCCCGGGGACCCCCGCTCGTCCTGTAGGGAGTGGTTCCACCTTGCTGCCGCCCATCACCCCGGAGGCCCAAGTAGCGCCGGTGCCATCACCAGAAGCCTACAGGTGGCGTCACGACAGACATTCCTATCATTTTCCCCTACATCCCTCTTTTACCTGCATCCCCTGGGCCCACGGCCTCAGTCACTGCTACCCGTGACTTCCCCCAGAGACCGCGCCTGAGTGATCCGAGTACCCCCAGGGCCTGGGCTGGACACACATGTCCCCTTTTGCTGGCACACGTCCCCTGTGGCTGGCACACATCCCCTGTGGCTGGCACACATCCCCTGTGGCTGGCAGATGTCCCCCATGGCTGGCACACATCCCCCATGGCTGGCACACATCCTCCATGGCTGGCACACATCCCCTGTGGGCTGGCACACGTCCCCTGTGGCTGGCACACGTCCCCTGTGGCTGGCACATGTCCCCTGTGGCTTGCACACGTCCGCTGTGGCTGGCACATGTCCCCTGAGGCTTGCACATGTCCCCTGTGGCTGGCACATGTCCCCTGTGGCAGGCACACGTCCCCCCCTGTCCTGGCTATGGCCCCCATGCGCTTTACTCACCCTCTTTCAGCGCTCTCCTCAGAGTCTCTCTCCTGCTGCTGCGCTCCTCCACTTCCTGCTTCTCAGTGCCGGTCATGTGATCAGCAGAGAGACATTATCTCTGCGTGCCCATCACAGCGGCAGCTGGGAGAACGGGGAGATAGCGAGATATGAGCGCTGGAGAAAGGTGAGTAAAGCTTTTTTATTTTACTCTGAGCAGGAGCATGGGGGGCCATATGGAATATGGGGAGGAAGTCATGTGCCATCACTGAGGGGGGCGCAGGCACATATAAAATGCGCTGCTCCCCCAGCCCATCACCGCGGTGCAGTTTCAGCACCACAGTGATGGACAGCGGCAATGCATATTATATGAGCGGGAGCAGGAGATCTCCCGCTGCCTCCTACAGCCTCCCCCAGCCCCCAGACAGACTCCAGAGCCCTATCACCTCCCCTGCAGTATAATCCAGTCTTCAGATTTTCTGGTACGCCACCGGCATGATTCACTGTCCAAGGTGTCAGGGGCCGCACTGAGAAGCCCCGGGAGCAACATGCGGCCCACGGGCCGCATGTTTGAGACCCCTGGTGTAGAAGGTCCACTTTTGTTCCCTGGTGTCTCATCGCTCCTTTCTGTTCACGCCTCGTTGGATGTGATAATTTAAATCTGTTTGTCTTTGAATTCCGGGTTTCTTTTCCGGGAATGTCACTCAGACATGTCACTTGTGGCCCTGCACATTGCACAGGATAGTTACACCTACATTGCCATCTTTATCATGCAAACTGCCATGCTCTGAAGGCGGCAATGGGGCAGCCGAGTGCCGGGTGATGGTGGGGTTGTCCCATTTCACAGATGAACATGAACTCGGACAACTGTTCACACGGCAGTCAGCACTCGGAGCCCAGCAGTAAAGTGAGTGCTTCTCTCATGGCAGTGCTCCGGTATCATTCTGTGTCTGCTCATCTCTGACTTTGTCTAATGGGAAAAATGTATTAGAGCTGGACAGAAGACAGAAGACGTGGATTATGTGGAAGTGAGGATTTTCTTTTCTAATAAAGATGGAGTCCCTTAATGTGTTTTGTGTTTTATTTGTAATAAAAAAACATTTTCTCTGTGTTGTTTTTTTTTTTTACTGTTTACTAGAAATTTATGGTGGCTGGGTCTTATTTGGCTTGATATCATGAATTTCAAGCTTAGTACCAGCTGATAATATAAAGCTGGTATTAACCCCTTCATTACCCAGCGTGCCACCCCCCCACAAGGGCGCTGGAAGAGCCAGGTAAAGCACCTGGAAAGGGCGCTGTGAAGAATGCACCATTTCCAGGGGCAACTGTGGGCTTCGGTTGTCAGTGTGGGGGTCCAGAACACTTGGGCCTTACTACGCCAAGAATCCCAGCCCCTAGCTGTCTCATTTTACCTGGCTGGCGATCCAAATATGGTGGGAGCAAACAGATTTTTTTTTTATTATTTATTTAAATAATTAAAAAAAAACTAGGCTTCCCAGTAATTTGATTGACAGTCAAGGTAAAGTCAGGCAGCTGGGGGTGACAGCCCATATCTGTCGCTTTAGCTGCGCTAAGAATCAAAAATGCTATGGAGCATTATGTCATTTTCTTTCATTATTTATTTATTTTTACACTTCTATATGTGTGATGGAGCCAACAGTCAATCATATACACTCGTTTATTTTCCAACGCGTTTCGGAGTCGTATCCCAAATTGCTTCCTCAGGGAACACAGGGAAGGAGTTTGGGATACGACTCCGAAATGCGTTGGAAAATAAACTGGCTACTACCATATCCAGGCATACCGGTGTCTCTGGTTTTTCCATCATACGAAGACAGCAGCTCAGACCATGAGGTACTTTGTCCTGCAGAAACTTATCGTGACCACAGTGACCTGTGGAGGTACGGTTCTTGTAGCAGCTGTATTGTTCTGAGCGATCACGCCGGTTGTGTGCTACACAACCCTATCAGGTGAGCAGTTCCTAGATTCCACCTTAATAATCCTGTCTCCTAATGATAAGACCCTATATGCACATTCTCATCCCTATTCTAGAAATCACTAGTATATACAGTGTATACACTGTCACACAGAATGAGCGTCTGTGATTGGCTGCTGGAGTAACATGAATCCAGCCCATACATTCTACCATAGATTTCATGGATTAAAATGATGTACAGGTCAAAAAGCAAAGCAGAGTAGACACACATCCAGTTTTAGCATTTTGGGTATGATACTGTATTATCATGAGCAAGGTCAGTTTCATGCCAGAAACGCGTAGACTAGATGTGTGTCTACTCTGCTTTGATTTTTAACCTGCACATCATTTTAACCCATGAAATAAAAATGATGTTTTAACTAGAGATGAGCGAAATTTGCTCAAACATGTTCGCCAATTTCAAATTCAACATGAACATGGCTGATTCAGTTCACTGATCGGAAACCCAAGCGCTTTCCCCAAAAGTCGGCAAATCCGGCTAAGTTTGGGATAAAGTTCAAAATTTAAAATGACCCTAAAATTTTACCTGTTTATTTGGGGCCAAAATGCTTGCCAGAAAACATGTTGGCTGGGGACTACACCTAAGCTCTGTGGTTAGGAGTGTCCCTAGCCATCAGGTCTACCAGCTTCCTACAATGCGTATCGTGGGCCTTTTAGACCCCGGTGCTTACTTTTTTGCTATTATCTGCAAAATTACTTTAGTTAGAATTTTGAAACTCCAGGTATTCCTCAAGTATGTCGTTGTTGGTAATATCCAGTTGTTCATATAATTTTTTTATAGGCATATTGGTGTAACAATGCTTTTTTTGGAAAAAACACATCTGTACGGAACTGGGGCCTTTTAGGCCCCTACTATTTTTATCATGTACTCAGCAGTGTTTGTGCCTCCAGTTAATTTATTTGTAGTCAGAGTTGCTGGTGGAGGAGCCAGGGGGTGGATCATGCCATGTGAGGATGTCATGTGATTTTGGGAGGGAATAATAAGGCCATTGTCGGGCCCCACGGGACTGGGGTACTCGGTACCGGACCGGACGGTTCTGGGGATGTCACAGGTGGCTTGGTCCGGACCGTGTCCCTGGCTCGGCAAATAAAGGGGAATATTTACAAGGGGATTGTCACGGGTGACGCCACCCACTTGGTGTGGCCAGTGATGGGGGCCGCCGCTGCTGCAGAACCTCCGGGGGTGATGTGAGGGCAGCGGAGATGGTATAGTTCAAGTGGGGGGAACTGTATCCCCCGGGGCAGTAAGGGTGAAAGTCTATTGGGGTTATAGATGGTGGAAGAGGGGTTGGAGGACACACACTCACGTTTGGTAGACACTGCAATTCTCTTCTTCTCCTGATGCTGCAGAGCTGACAGGCTGGATCTGTAGGGAGGAATTGTCTCTGTGCTGAATCTGGAGCAAAGGTCGCAATCAATACACAGACTCCAAAGCTGTTTTCTAAGGCTTTACTGCTGATATTATTGCAGATTATAGTCCACGGAGTCTGTAATGGGGCTGAGCTCTCTTCCCACACCCTGTCCGGGTCGTCGGCTTCCTTGTGCTGCACTGTGTGTGTGTCCTGAGCTGCTGCTTCTAGCTAAGCTGCTGGGATTCCTCACGTCTCTCTGTATGCTGCTGGTACCACTTGGCTAGGCAACTTGAGTCCTCTATGCTGTGCTGACCCCTCCGTGTTGCTTCGCTCTGGTACTAGGGGGCATCTAGTGATCCCACTGTTCCTGGATTCACTGTGCTGTGGGTGCCAGACACAGTACCGGATCCGGTGTCCGTCTCTGTGCGTACTGCTGGGGCAAGTGATGGTGTCACTCTAGCTCCCAGATGTGTTCCTCTGCCTTTCGTTCTCCTGTTCCTCTGACCCTTGCTAGGTCTGCACTGAGCTAACTCTGCTCTCAGTGAGCTCTTCACAGCACTACACCGTGCTGTACGGTCTGAGCTCTCCCTCATGGACAAGAGTATATAAGGGAGCAGGTGGTGCTCCCCCTATTGCCCAGAGGTGGTAGTGTTTGTCAGTGTGTAGTGGGGGAGAGAACCCATGTGATGTTATTGTGGCACATTAACCCATGGGGTGCCACATTCCCCCTTAGTTAAATACAGTACTCCGGGACTGTAGAAAAACAAGTAAACAACAATTAAACACAATTAATATTGACATAAACTTAAAAGTACAAAAATCACTAAAATGTGAAAAAGAGTTCGAAAGTCAAAAAGCAGTCTTTCCGGTGGTTTAGTCTATTGCCTCCGGGCTGATGAATATATACAAGAAAGTTCTTACCACAACCAGTCCGTGGTATATATGGTCCATAAGTAAATAAGGAGATAGTTCAAAGTTCATACAGGATAGTCTCTGTAGGTACTGGGCTTTTTTAATGTTGCAATAACTATGTACATTTGTCCACGGGCGTTTCTGCTTAGGAGGCCTGAATTCGCTACACC
The DNA here is from genome assembly GCA_033576535.1 of Allobates femoralis. NCBI lineage: Eukaryota > Metazoa > Chordata > Amphibia > Anura > Aromobatidae > Allobates > Allobates femoralis. The sequence goes on along the minus strand of JARQOC010000008.1, from coordinate 96,277,276 downwards.
ACCCCCAGGCACTTTCTTTCCCTAACTTAATATACTTGGGGGTCAATCCAGTTCCTCCACCCTCTTGGACACAGTCTACTAGGCTCAATTTACTTTACTTTTAAACAAACATATTTACATTACACATTTAATTCTGCATCTTACTCTGTGTACCTAGCTGGTAGCTGCCCTCGGGTACTACGCTCTGATCTGCGTAAAACGGGTATACCGCTTGCACGTGGGCTACTAGTATTAGTGGGTATGTACCTACATGTTGTGTTTGGTACTATGGCAGATGAAGGTCTGACTGCAGGACTGGCAAGTTCACTGGGACCAGGAATTTGTTCTTCCTCTTCGGATTCTACTTCCAGTTCTTCAAGTCTTGGGTCTTCTTCTGGTAACACAGGTCCTGGTAACACAGGTTCTGGTTTTGAGTCCATCATTGAAGGGAACGCAATCATTGGTACGACAACTGCTCCATGGTAATTTGGCCATGTTTTAGGAAAATCTCCTAGTACCGTGTGGAATACTTCTTCTTCTTTTTCTTGGATAGGTTGGACCTGTACGGGTTCTATGACTTCAGGTGTCTTCAGGGTTTCAGGACACAATTTAAGTTGATCACAAGATACGACTTGTGAAGTTCTTCCTTCATCTTTGCTTATCAAATAGGTTTTAACACTGTCTAGGTTAGATGGTATGACTGTGTATGGGACGGTTTCCCACTGATTATCCAGCTTGTTTGTACGTCTTTTTCTCTTGAGAACTTGATCACCTTCTTGTAATGGCATTGCTTGAGCATGTCTGTTAAAGGTCTTCTCTTGTCTTGCTCTTGCTTGTTGTAGGTTTCTCTCTACACATTCTTGCACTTGGTGATACTGTTTCTGACGTTTGGTATCCCAATCTGTTTCTTCTACTTCTGTATCTGGTTTTTCAATTCCCATTTCTAGATCAATTGGTAGCTTACCGGGTCTTGCGCGCATAAGGTATGCTGGAGTGCAGTTTGTAGAACTCACAGGGACATGGTTGTATAAGTCTACCAAATCAGGTAATTTATCTGGCCACTTGTTTCTTTCTGACTCTGGTAAGGTCTTCAACAGTTCAATTATGATATGATTCATTTTCTCGCATAGACCATTTGCTTGGGGATGATACGTTGTTGTGCGAATCTTCTTGCAACCGTACATATTGCAGAATTCCTTGAATAGTTCTGATTCAAAAGCTGGACCTTGGTCTGCAAGGACTTGTTCTGGGTAACCATGTGGTCTACAGAAATGCGTCTGGAATGCTTTTGCTGCCGTCTTCGCTGTCAAGTCTTTGACTGGTACCACCACTAAGAAGCGTGAGTAATGGTCCACGATGGTTAAGGCATAGACATAGCCTGACCGGCTTGGTGACAACTTAACGTGATCTAATGCGACTAGTTCAAGTGGTTGCTTGGTTATTATTGGTTGAAGTGGAGCTTTCTGTAGATCTTTCCTTCTGAGGTTGCATGCGGCACATCTGCTGCACCATAGTTCAATGGATCTTCTCATGCCAACCCAATAAAATCTGTCTCTCAGGATTGCTTCTAACTTCTTCCATCCAAAATGACCTGCGTTGTCATGATAAGCTTCTAAGACCATTGGAGTGGCTCGCTTGGGCACGATAATCTGCCAGACCAGTTCATGCGTCTTGGGATTGGTATGCGTTCTACAGAGCTTCCCTTGATGCAGGAACAACTTGCCTCTCTCCTTCCATACCTGTATAGCTTCAGCTGGGGCATTCTGATCAGGGTATGCATGTTGTTGCGTAAGCAGGTCTTTCACTAGTTTCACGGACGGATCATTATCTTGAGCTTCGGCCCATTCGTAGTGTCTTAACGGGTTAAGATTTACTTCCTGTTTTCTTTGGTAGGCGCCGGGCTGATAATCTTGTACCTTTGAACGATGAAAGGCCGGTAGTTCAATCTCTTCCAACTCTTCTGGTTCCTCTTCCACGTCTTTCAGGTGCGGCATTTGGGATAAGGCATCTGCGTTCCCATTCTTGCGGCCTGCCCGATATTTGATGACAAAGTTGTAGTTAGATAGCCGGGCTATCCACCGCTGCTCCAGAGCACCTAACTTGGCTGTGTCCAGGTGGGTCAACGGGTTGTTATCCGTGTAGATGGTAAATTCTGCACCTGCCAAGTAATGTTTAAAGCGTTCGGTTACAGCCCAGACTACTGCCAGTAGCTCTAACTTGAAGGAGCTGTAGTTCTCTGGATTTCGTTCTGTAGGCCGGAGCTTCCTGCTTGCAAAGGCAATAACTCTTTCTTTGCCTCCTTGCTTCTGCGACAATACTGCTCCCAGTCCCACATTGCTGGCATCCGTGTAAAGAATGAATGGTTGATGGTAATCAGGGTATGCCAGGATCTCTTCTCCCGTCAGCGCACTTTTTAGCTTATTGAAGGAATCTTCTCTTTCCCCATCCCACCATGCCAGGGAATTACAGTTTGAAGTCTTCCTTGATCGTCCTACCAGAATGTCTTGCTGAGGAGCTGCTAGCTTCGTGAATCCTCGGATAAATCTTCTATAATAGCCTACCAGGCCCAGGAATTGCCTCATTTCTTTCACGTTCGTAGGTCTTGGCCAATCCCTTATTGCTGTGACTTTATCAGGATCCGGTGCTACTCCCTCTGAACTCACGACATGTCCCAGGTACTGTACCTTTGGCTTGAGAAGGTGACACTTGGATGGCTTGATTTTCATGCCATATTTCGATAAAGCTTCGAACACTTCTGCCAGGTCTTGTAGATGTTGCTCGTACGTCTTCGAGTAGACTATGACGTCATCTAGGTACAGGAGGACAGTTTCAAAGCTCTTGTGTCCTAGGCAGCTCTCCATCAGACGTTGGAAGGTCCCGGGTGCGTTGCAGAGTCTGAACGGCAAACAATTGAACTCACAGAGGCCCATCGGTGTAGTAAACGCTGTCTTCTCCTTGTCGGCCTCGGCCACAGGAACCTGCCAGTACCCACTAGTCAGATCAAGGGTGGAAAAGTAGTTAGCAGATTTTAATGCAGCTAATGACTCCTCAATCCTAGGTAATGGGTATGCGTCCTTATGTGTGATGCGATTAATCTTCCGGTAATCTACGCACATTCTCATGGTCCCATCCTTCTTTTTAACTAACACTAGAGGTGCTGCCCAGGGGCTACAACTGTCTCTTATCACCCCTGCAGATTTCATTTCTCTGAGCATATCTTTGTGTGGTTTGGTAGTGAGCTGGTGGTAAGGGTCTATACCTTTCTTTTATAGGTTGATGGTTACCTGTGGGTATAGTGTGCTCTACCCCTTTGATCTGCCCAAAGTCTAACGGGTGTTTACTGAATATCTGCTCATATTCTTTCACTACCCGGTATACTCCATGCTTGTGACGGGGAGGTGTAGAACTGGTACCTACATGCAACTTTTGGCACCAATCCTCCAGCTTCCCCTCTGAGCCATTGTCATCCGCCTGACATGACGGGTTCAAGGGCTCGGCGGCGGTGATGTTGTTGTTATCAACCGTGTACAACTTAGCCATGGTAGCATACTTTGGTAATGTGACCTCATCTTCTCCGCAGTTCAATAGGCGTAATGGCACTCTTCCCCTGTGTACGTCAACCACCCCTCTAGCAGTGAGTATGGTGGGTCTACTGTCTGAGTACACGGGTTCTACCAGGGCCTGATAGTCTTGCCCTTTAATGCCTATTGCGGCTCTGCACCATACCAACATTTCAGTTTTGGGAGGAATTACGATGGGTATTGGGTCACTTACTCTTACACTGCCGATCTCACCTCCGGAGATTTCTACCTGCTGCTTCAACATCAGGGCTTTGATCTCTTTGTGCAGAAGCCTCTGTTGTCCAGTTCCGGCAGTCTCGGCGATTTGCTGTAAAACACTTAACACTTCGGAAAAACATTTCTCAATGACATTCATTCCCACCACCATCACGGGTTCACGGCCTCGCCGGTCGACATCTACGATTATAATACCCTGTTTCTGCAATTCTACCTTCCCAACCTGAATATTCATCTCTCTAAATCCAACCTTTGGTATTATCAATCCATTACCAGCCCATATATCAAAATTAAAGTCATCTGGCGCATTAGTAATGTCTGAATCAGCCCAGTACCTTTTATATAGAACATGTGGGATAGATGTTATTTGGGATCCGGTATCCAGCAAGGCACTGAAGGGAATGCCATCCAACACAATAGGGATCACCGGCTTTCCTCCCACGAATTTGTCATACCAGGCTGAGGGGCCTTTATCGTTCATTCCTGGGGAGCGGCCCGCCTGCCCAGGGAATCGTCGTTTAAAGGACACTCTCGAGCAAAATGGCCTGATTTCTGGCAACGGCGGCAAATAGGCTGTCCATCTGGTTGGTAGCGATCGCTGGGTCGTCCTCTTGCTGCTGGGTATCTTCTGGGCCTCATCCACGGAACATCCTCTCTGCTGGTCGCCAGCTCAATCTTGGGTGCAGGTTTTGACTCTCGCAGTTCCTTGATGACCTTGGCCATGGAGATCACGGTGTCTGTCAGGGCATCTAGCTTTTGGTTGATGGCTGCATTTGAGATATATTCCCCGGCCTCAGCAGCAGCCGCTGACATAGCAGATGTCGCTGGCGCTGCCGCCTGCTGAGGTGCTGCTACAGTGTCAAGCACAGATGTTAATTCTCTTGGCTCTTCCAGCTGCTGCAGACGGATAGCTCTATCCTTCAGCTCAGTAAATGTCATGTCAGGGTTCTGCAGCAGTACCATGCTTAACTGTCCTCGATTGGTCAAATAGCATTTTATCTTCTCCCGGGGCTAAAGCAGGTTCTGCCAGCTTAAGGGCTTTGAGTGCTTCCTGCAGGTTCAAGGCAAAGTCTCTGGCACTCTGTTTAGGTTTCTGGTGGCATGCAAAGAACCTCATCTTAGCCCGGGCATCAACAGCAGATTCAAAAGTTGCTTTCAGTCTGGCTGCTAGATGCTCTACGGTGTCCTTATCTGTGTCCAGCCAGGACGCCACCTCACGCCGTGCATTGCCCGTTAACTGTCCCATTATCATTCCTACACGCTGGGCTTCAGTGAGGGGATACATCACATAATACTCTTTAATCTTTTGCATAAAGTCAGTTAAAGTATTAGGCTCACCGGAGTATTGGGGCAGCCACATTGCCCCTGGAGTATACGGCACCAGGAATGGCATTATGGATGCTGTTCCTTGCGCCGCTGTACCGCTGGGTACTATCACCGGGTCCGGCGCTGCAGCTCCATCGGCTACTCCGCCGCCGCCTTGTGCACCGGGCTGCGACATCTTGGGCCCCCTTAGTTAATATGCGCCCTCCGTCTTCCGATTCCGTCCGGATGTCTCTGGGAGGTTCCGGGGCGCAGCAGGGATCTTCTTCCCCGCCGGATGTCGTCAGCACCAAGGGAGGAGGCTGGGTTCGCACCAATGCAAGGTACCGCCCCCCTTCTTTTCCCGCGCGCCGCGCGCTCCAAAATGGCGGATTCTCAAATATACAGTTCAGATGGCGCACAGGGTCCAATTCTTTTGGACCGGGCACATCCTGTTCGTGACGCCAGGTTGTCGGGCCCCACGGGACTGGGGTACTCGGTACCGGACCGGACGGTTCTGGGGATGTCACAGGTGGCTTGGTCCGGACCGTGTCCCTGGCTCGGCAAATAAAGGGGAATATTTACAAGGGGATTGTCACGGGTGACGCCACCCACTTGGTGCGGCCAGTGATGGGGGCCGCCGCTGCTGCAGAACTTCCGGGGGTGATGTGAGGGCAGCGGAGATGGTATAGTTCCAGTGGGGGGAACTGTACCCCCCGGGGCAGTAAGGGTGAAAGTCTATTGGGGTTATAGATGGTGGAAGAGGGGTTGGAGGACACACACTCACGTTTGGTAGACACTGCAATTCTCTTCTTCTCCTGATGCTGCAGAGCTGACAGGCTGGATCTGTAGGGAGGAATTGTCTCTGTGCTGAATCTGGAGCAAAGGTCGCAATCAATACACAGACTCCAAAGCTGTTTTCTAAGGCTTTACTGCTGATATTATTGCAGATTATAGTCCACGGAGTCTGTAATGGGGCTGAGCTCTCTTCCCACACCCTGTCCGGGTCGTCGGCTTCCTTGTGCTGCACTGTGTGTGTGTCCTGAGCTGCTGCTTCTAGCTAAGCTGCTGGGATTCCTCACGTCTCTCTGTATGCTGCTGGTACCACTTGGCTAGGCAACTTGAGTCCTCTATGCTGTGCTGACCCCTCCGTGTTGCTTCGCTCTGGTACTAGGGGGCATCTAGTGATCCCACTGTTCCTGGATTCACTGTGCTGTGGGTGCCAGACACAGTACCGGATCCGGTGTCCGTCTCTGTGCGTACTGCTGGGGCAAGTGATGGTGTCACTCTAGCTCCCAGATGTGTTCCTCTGCCTTTCGTTCTCCTGTTCCTCTGACCCTTGCTAGGTCTGCACTGAGCTAACTCTGCTCTCAGTGAGCTCTTCACAGCACTACACCGTGCTGTACGGTCTGAGCTCTCCCTCATGGACAAGAGTATATAAGGGAGCAGGTGGTGCTCCCCCTATTGCCCAGAGGTGGTAGTGTTTGTCAGTGTGTAGTGGGGGAGAGAACCCATGTGATGTTATTGTGGCACATTAACCCATGGGGTGCCACACCATGACATCATTGCAGGTCCTTCTGAACACAGTAAAGAGCTGAGTAGAATACTGAGGACAGTATACACTGTGAGCTAAGGCTGGCTTGACACTACGTTTTTTTACTATCCTGTTCTGTTCGTTTTTGAAACGAAAAGAACAGGATCATTTTTGGCCACTATATATCCCTATGGTACCAGATTGGCCCTATTTGGCCATCCGGTTTTCTGAATCCGGTGCAGGATTCGTTTCTGTCCTATTTTTCACCGGCCCCAAAAACGAGGCCTGCAGCGTTTTTGGGTTCCGGTGACAAAACAGGACAGAAATGAATCCTGTCCTCTTCGGCACACACAACATGGGGGCGTATGGCACCGGATTTGGGAATCAACAGAATCGTTTCTCAGATCCGGTGCCAGGGTACAGAGCATGTGCAGAACAGGTGTGCTGCTCTGTACCCATGGTAAGTCTGTGTAATATCACTTTAGCAGTGCATCCATATACACTGCTAAATTGATATTAAATAATGGATTGATTAAAAATAAAAAAATTAATTCTCACCTGTCCGGCGAGAGTGTCCTGCGCTGAATACAAAGCTTAAGGACCTTGCATGATGTCACCGGGGGGGGGCGGGGCAACCCAATCACATGTAATCGGGTTGCCCCGCCCCTCCCGATAACATCATGCAAGGTCCTTGAATGGTCGGGAGAGCTCCAGTCAGCAAGGGGACACTCGTGGTCGCCGGAAGGTGAGGATTTATTATTTTTTATTTTTAATCATCCCTTTATTTAATATCACTTTAGCAGTGTATATAGATACACTGCTGAAGTGATATTACACAGCACCGGCACGCCGCTGACAGTGGTCTCAGCTCCCTGCTGCTCTTGCTGTGTCCGGATACCGGACCGGACACAGAAATGGCATCTGAAGGTGCCAATCTGGTGATGTCCGTTCCTGTTCGTTGGATACTGCAAAAAACAGGATCCAACGAACAGGAACAAAACCGTAATGTGAAGCCAGCCTAAGGGTGTTTTCAAATCTATGCGCTCCATGCGCTAGGCTTCCCTACCTACCTAGCGCAGGGAGCGAATAGATGCCCTGCATTAGCGCTCAGCTGCACTCGGTGCCCCCATTATAGCCTATGGCCAAGCACAGCTGAGCGCGCGTTCTGTATACTCAGAAGTGCAAGTGAAAGTTGGGCGTTTCCGGCAGCATCAGACGAGGCGCATGCGCCGTGCGCTCTGCCACTTTCACTTGCGCTTCTGAGTATACAGAGCGCGTGCTCAGATGTGCTCGGCCATAGGCTATAATGGGGGCACTGAGCGCACAGGGGGCACTAGCATTCGTTTACAGTAGCTGTAAACGCGGCCCCACAGGGACCTAGAACAACTCTGCACCTGCACCTGCGCCAGCGCGACCAGGCTGGTGCAGGTGATGTGGCCAGGCGCAGATGTGTGGAACAGGCTTAATTCCTGAAACACCTGTGATGATATGATAATGGGAGGAAGTCTGAGGGTGTTTTCACATCTATGCGCTCACTGCGTTAGGCTGCCCTGCCTGCCACTATCACTTGCGCTTCTGAGTATACAGAGCGCGTGCTCAGCTGTGCTTGGCCATAGGCTATAATGGGGGCACTGAGCGCACAGGGGGCACTAGCATTTGTTTACAGTAGCTGTAAACGCGGCCCCACAGTGCCCCAAACCACCTCTGCACCTGCACCTGCCCCAGCGCGACCAGGTTGGCGCAGGTGATGTGGTCAGACGCAGAGGTGTGAAACAGGCTTGACTCATTTTCAGTCTCTTTGTTTCTATAAGAAGCTTGCAAAGGGAAGAGCTTGTGAGCCACAAAAATCCAGAGAATTGTACACCACTTAAAAGAAATTATAAAAGGTAAGAGCTGCTGAGGGTGAGAGGAGGAAGAGGGCACTTTACCCTTACAGTGTGTCACACACAAGCAAAGATTGGACAACTCTCATTGTGTTCATTGTTTTTTCTTTTAGTTTGCTAACATCTAGTCATCAATATGCAAATGGAGTCCATGGAGCCTCGATTAAGAGTCTCAAAACACGGGACTAGCCAGATATTCCTCCAGGGAAGGACCTAGCCCTGGGGTGGAATGCTTGTGGAGACCTTTAGCCGGCTGCCCGCAGTGTTTTCCTTGACTGGTCTCCCTGAGATCAGTGAATGCTTTGTGGTGTTGGTCTACCAGGCATTGCTCACACCTAGCCAGAATCCTACTCCACACTGATGAGGGGCAATACGCCGAAACAGCTGTCTGTGGATGGATACCTGGCTCTGTTAATTCCCTTGTCATATCCTTAACTCGTAACTGAGTGGGATATTGACTAAAAGGGCCACTTATTATGGTGGTTATGGTGGTCTCCTGTTTTCCTTGACTGGTCTCCCTGAGATCAGTGAGTGCTCTGTGATGTTGATCTACTCATCAATGGCACAGTCTTCCTCCAAGCGCCTGACTGACCAGGAGATTAAAGTAATTATGTTTCAAAGTGATGATGAAAGTGAACTATCTTTGTCCGATGAAAAGTACCTGCCACCAGCTAATCAAACATCGGCATCGAGTGATGCTAGTGATGATGAAGTAGATCCAGTGGATCCTGAAGAAGTGTTAAGTAGAACATCCAAAACAAATGTTTTTTGGGACAGTAATCCTTCATTAGTCAGATGTAGTCCAATACTTAATATTCAGTTCATAGAAGAGAATCCAGGAGGAATGAAGGGCGCTCCCATTAGCAGGAAATCCAGGTTGTTTCATATATTTATAAAAACCTTTTTAAAAAAACCTTTTTAAATATATGAAATAACCTGGATTTCCTGCTAATGGGAGCGCCCTTCATTCCTCCTGGATTCTCTTCTATGAACTGATCCTTCACGGCCACAAGGCTAAGTGTGCTGCATATCCAGGACGGGGCTGCAGACCATAAGGAGAACTGAGACCAAATCTGGTCAGATGAGCCTGATATAAAGACCAGCATAAGGTGATCATCTATAATCCTTATAGCACTTGGAATAATAAATACGCTGCACTTAGATCTGCGCCCCTGTTTCTCTTGTTTCTCCCACCACCATAGATAATCCATAGCCTTGGATATCATCTCCTTGTAAACACATAATATTGTGAGACATGCTCAGGAGCTGTGGGAAGTCCCAGGTATTTTTCCCCTAAAGACGTATTCTGTACTTTTTTTCTGACAATATTGCAGAAGAGGTTTTTTTATGTTCAAACCTAGAAGGAAGATGTGTCGCTTCTGCAAAGAATAAGACTTGAAAAATCTCAAAAGAGGAAGAACTGTCGGGATCCGGGATCAGGAGTGTGGAGTCAGGTAAGGCGCTATTACAGCCGAAGATAGCAACCTGGGGGGACAATGGGATGGATGGATAGCAGCAGCAGTAGTCTCTATTGTGTATTCTCTATTGTGTGTATAGCCTACAGCCATCTCCATTGTCTATGTGGCCAGCAGCCATCTCCATTGTCTATACGGCCAGCAGCCATCGCCATTGTTTATACGGCCAGCAGCCATCTCCATTGTCTATACAGCCCGCAGCCATCTCTATTGTGTATTCTCTATTATGTATATGTGGCACCCCGCAACGAGTGCGTCACAGGAGTGTATTGCAGCCCAAATAGCAACAGCAATATTCTCTGACTAAGCAATGACACAGTTAAAACTCAGAGCTCCATACCCTACATGCACATCAGCATAGAGGGCCAATAAGGTCCTGGTGGGCGGAGTGTAGAGGTAGTGTGTAGTGGAGAGAGAGAACTTCAAAAACAACGTAGGAGAAGGGAGCAAAAGGAACGAGTTCTGCAACGTAGGAGAGGGGGCCTGCACAGTCCCGTGCAGCCCCCTGGCCATCACCCCCGGTTGGGCGCCATTACCCCGGTGTCTCAACAACCGGACTCTGGGCAACTACAACGCGGGCCCAAAATCATGCCTGTGCCCATTTACAACCGGATTACTGGTTCTGAAGCTGGGAGTCGTTTATCACTGCCGTGCAAACCAGGAGTGGAGGGACCGCTTTACAGGAGCACCCCACCACCGCCGCACACACAGAGTCGTCTAGCCAGCGGAGTACCCATTAAAAGGACCCAAGGCTCCCCACAAATCCGGTCAGAATTCCCCGGTAGGGAAATTGAAGCAGCCTCCTTGTACCCGATCTGGCACCCCAAGGCGACAACGGCAACACAAACTAGTTAGAACGGAGCTCTGAGAAACACTGGTTATTGCTGAGTCCACCCGGTCCGTTAACCGTCAACTGTATGCCATGTATCACCTGCTGGTTACAGTAAAGTACCCGTTACAGAGACTATCAGCGTCCCTGCCTTTCTTTGAACTGTCCATCTCCGCAGGTAGAAGGTAACTGCAGCTGCCTCACAACATTTTGTGCAACTCCTGGCTCCGGGGACTCCCGCTCATCCTGTGGGGAGCGTTCCATCTTGCTGCATCCCATCCCCCGGAGGCCCAAGCAGCGCCGGTGGACATCACCAGAATACTCACAGGTGGCGTCACGACTTGAAACAACCTTTTTAAATGTGTTCAGCCAATATTCCTATGAATCTGGACCACCGGGCCCCACTTCGGCAGGCGCGGTTCCGTGACAGGAGGAAGCTATGCCTGCCCCGTGAAGTCCCGGCTACCGGTATGGGTTTAAACATATATAGCTATTGTGTGTTCCGCCCACAGCAGTCTGAAGTGTGTATGTGTGTAATCCTACTATAAAATTGCCTTATCGCGTCTTTCTTCCTTCCTTGTGACTCACCGCAGGCCGGCTGACTCCGGTTTAGACAGGCGATTCTTCTTCCCTCCTTGTCACGGGTGGACCGCGCCTGCCGGTAGTGGGGCCCGGTGTAGTGCAGATCAAAAGGGTTTGAAGACGTCTTGGTGGAACAGATTAAAAGGGGTTTAATTTGTTTTATTCGTGACGCCACCTATGAGTAGATTCGGTAAGGGCTACCGACGCTGCGGAACCCCCGGGGGATGGACAGCAGCAAGATGTTACGCTCCCCACAGGCTGAGCGGTGATCCCCGGGGGCTGGAGCTGCTCAAGATGTTGTGCGGCAGCTGCGGTTACCTTGTTGTGCGGACGGACAGTTCATAAGGAAGCACAGACACAGATAGTCTCTGTAACGGTTCTTTACTGTAACCAGTAGGCAGTACATGGCATACAGTGGTTGAGTAGTAGACCGGGTGGACTCAGCAGTGATAGTGTTCCTCAGAGATCCGCAGTGTTCCTCCATTCTACCTACTTAGTTCCTTTTGCCAGCGTCGCCCAGGAATACCAGGTCGGGTACGGGGAGGCTGCTTCAATGCCCTATCCATGATGTACGTTCTGGATGCTTTGGGGAGCCTTGGATCCCTCAGTGGGTACACCGCTGGTTAGACGACTGGAAACTGGCTGGTGGTGGGGTGCTCCTGTAAAGCTGATCCTCCACTCTTCTGGTTCGCGTAGCAGAGGTGAACTGCTGCCAGCTTCGGTACCAGTGAACCGGCTGTGAGTTGTGGGCACGGGAGTCTTTTGGGGAACCCGTGTAGAAATGCCCAATCCCGGTAGTTAAGGCCTCAGGTGCTGACACCCGACCGGTGACAGCCCAGGGGCCCGCACGGGGTGCGGAGCCCCCGCTCCTCTCCAAGCTCTAGTCTGCTCTTGTCAGGTTCTAGATTCTTCTACGAACTGTGTTCTCACTATCTAGATTGTTGTGTGTTCTATTACACTACCCTAACACTCCACCCACCAGGACCTATGATTGGTCCCCTGTTCTAGGTGTTGCATGTTGGGTTGGATCTCCAAGTTAACTATTTCATTGCTGAGTCAGAGAATATTGCGGCTGCAATACTCCCTTGTGACGCACTCGTTGCGGGGCGCCACACTTGCTTCCGCTCATCAATATGCATAAGTCACGTCCATGGGTATCCCATGTCTTCTGCATATTGATAAGTGGGCGCTTCCACTGTGGGAGGACTCATGCAGTGATGGCCTGACATTCTGAATCGCACAGAGGGAGAGACGCAGGATATCATGGAAGATGTGACACTGCCACAGCTGAGGTGGTCAGGTGGCATTGTAGTGTTTGCTATAGGAGTGCAACTCAATCTACAGCAGCACAGATATCCCAATGCACAAACAACACAGCATGAGCTCTGCTACATCTAAATATACACATGGCAACTGTTGGAAGGCTGGGAGCAGTATATAAGTGTAGATGTAGCACAGTTGTGTAGATGTAGCACAGTTGAGTTTGACATAGCAGAGCTGAAATGGTTTGTGTATCGTTCATAGTTTGTTATTGGAGTGCAGGTCAATCTATTGCAGTACATACAGACATCACAATGCACAAAAAATACAGCACCAGCTCTGCTACATCCAACTATATAATTGTCTAATCGCGTCTTTCTGTCTGTGACGGAAATTCGCCGTGATAGGAGGAGTGGTGATAGGAGGAGAGACGGAGGAGCGGTGACAGGAGGAGCGATGGATGAGCGGTGACAGGAGAGACAAAGGAGCGTTGACAGGAGGAGAGAGACGAAGGAGCGGGGACAGGAGGAGCGGTGACAGGAGGAGAGACGGAGGAGTGGTGACAGGAGGAGAGACGGAGGAGCCGGGACAGGAGGAGCGGTGACAGCAGGAGAGATGGAGGAGTGGGGACAGGAGGAAAGGTGATAGGAGGAGAGACGGAGGAGCGGTGACAGGAGGAGAGACGGAGGAGCGGTGACAGGAGGAGAGACAGAGGAGCGGGGACAGGAGGAGCGGTGACAGGAGTAGAGACGGAGGAGCTGGGACAAGAGGAGCAGTGACAGGAGGAGAGATGAAGGAGCGGGGACAGGAGGAGCGATGACAGGAGGAGAGACGGAGGAGTGGTGACAGGAGGAGCAGTGACAAGAGGAGAGACGGAGGAGTGGTGACAGGAGGAGCGGTGTAGTTCACTCACGTTGACTGAAAAAGTTCTGTCAGTCACAGTATGTAAACTACATACATATTCTAGAATACCCGATGCGTTAGAATCGGGCCACCATCTAGTATATAACAGTGAGAGTGTAACATAAAAAGGAAAAACAGCACAAAAATATAGAAAAAGTGGACTTTTTTGCCTAATGGCAGTAGCCACGCATTGGGCAATAAAGTCCACTTTTTTCTATTTTTTGTACTGTTTTACCTTTTTTTACCTTATTGTAAGGAACCATCTGGATTGCTGGTTGGGAAAGCTTTGCACATAAATTGAGGTAATTTTTGGTGCTGTTCCAATTTTTCACTATAAATATAATGTATGTTTGGGTGGAGGCAGAGCATGGGTGGAGGCGGAGCTGGGGCGGGGGCTGGGCTGAGTCTCAGGGGGACCCCAAAATTTTGGCAGTAAGGGGCCCCGAAATTCCTAGTGGCAGCCTTGGGTGAATTAGCAACAGTTCAGGGTCGCCCTGCCGCCCTGAAAGTGAAATCATCACGCCGGTAGCTCGGGAGAGAGGCCGCCTGCCAGCGCAACCACACTCACCTTACAGCGGGACACAGCAGGCGGGCATCAGCGGCTGACAGGGACTCGGGAGGCAGCAGCGTTGCTATGGCACCCGGCGGCACGCTGGGATTGGATGAGACAGGGTTCAGACAGGGTTCAGAGGCGTGTCATGTACAGCATGCTACATCAGCATGCCTCTAACTGAACCCTATCTGAACCCTCCAGAGCAGAGCGCAGTACAGACAGGGCCAGGCAGTGCCATCCATTACTGTCTCTGTTGTGTCTGTGAGAGGCTGGCGGCCACCGAGTGAGAGGAGAAGGCCAGTCTGAGTCAGCCACTCCCTGCCTGCTGCAAAGTGCAGTGCCTGCTGTTCTGTAAGTGTCCATATCCAATGCATGATATCCTAGCTGCTGTTAGTGGCCATCTGATTGAATCTGCACTGACAATGGATCAATATATCATGGGAAATGTGTATAGTAACGCACCCAGGGCAGGGTACTCAGCTCTCAGGCTCGGTCTGGGATGTCCCGGGTGGCTGCCCGAGGCTGTGGCCCTGGTAGTTAATGGTTTAATAAAATGAGATAAAATAAAGATATATATATAAGTTCGTGATGCCACCTGCAGTACCTGGTGATGCTCACCAGCGCCGCTACAGCCCTCTGGTGGTCGTTGGTATTGCGGCAATGATGGTGTAGTCCCCCGCAGGCGGGACTGGACCGCTGGGGCAGCGATTCTGTAAGAAACAGTTTATGCAGGAAAGAATGCAGCAGAGGCGATAACGCACTTCACCGGGTACTTTACTGGAAAACTTTCGATCATCTTTACAGTCTTTCAGTGCAGTAGATGTTATTATGACAAATGCTAAGGGTGCTGCAAGTGGAATTTCTGGTTGGTAGATGGATCCCTCACTGTGTGCTATTCCAGTTCCTTTCTTTCCCTTGCCTCCCAGTGGCGGTGAAGTCTGACTCCTTAAAGGGAACCAACCACCCCCAATGACCCCCCCGGACTATTAATATCAGTCCCTACACACAGCACATACATGTGCTGCAATGATTTTTGCTAAAAAAACTGTTTTTTAAAACTAAAGATAATGATTTTTAAAGTTTAAACCGAATGGACGGATGGGCGGTACTTATCTGTGGCAAAAGCCGAGATCTGATGCCAATCATCCTCCCGTCTCCCCTCGCAGCAGTTATGGACAGCCCTTTGTGCAGCGTCACTGCCTGGTGCACGGGATCTCATGCCCGTGCACACGTCATCATCTACAGCCGGGAAGCGAGCGCGCGCTCTGTCTTCCATAGCCGAGCGCAGGAAGTCAGAGCGCGCGCTCGCTTCCCGGCTGTAGATGATGACGTGTGCACGGGCATGAGATCCCGTGCACCAGGCAGTGACGCTGCACAAAGGGCTGTCCATAACTGCTGCGAGGGGAGACGGGAGGATGATTGGCATCAGATCTCGGCTTTTGCCACAGATAAGTACCGCCCATCCGTCCATTCGGTTTAAACTTTAAAAATCATTATCTTTAGTTTTAAAAAACAGTTTTTTTAGCAAAAATCATTGCAGCACATGTATGTGCTGTGTGTAGGGACTGATATTAATAGTCCGGGGGGTCATTGGGGGTGGTTGGTTCCCTTTAAAGACTAGTCCGACCTCCTGCTGTTCCTTGTTCTCCTCTCCCTTATACCCGTCGGGTGAACCTTCTTTTGGGCTCCTTGCAGCATCCTGCTACTCCTGGCTCCCCTCTTTCTGGGATCTTTGGGAGTCAGAGGTGTACATGAAGATACCCCTTTTCTTCGGATTGTCTGTGAGCCTTAAAGAACTCTCAGGTGCGGGCTCCAGTACCCGGTTCCTTTCCTGGGGCAAACTCTGGGTTACTCTATTCCCCACTAGAATGAACTCCTGCCTTTGAGTTCCTTTCTCTCTTTCTTTCTCCTGGGATCTCTTCTGTCTGTTCTGGGTCCCTCAGCCGAGGAGACCCTCCTTGTTCCCTCCAGGCCGGCTGCCTGGCTCCCTCCAGACTCTCTCCAGCTAACCAACTCACTAGTCCCCCCTAGAGGTCACTATATACCCTCCAGGGGTCCCTCCCACCTACTGATCTAGTGTGTGGGTATTAGTTCTAGGGTTCCACCTACTGGCCATAGTTCCACTTGCAGTGGAGTGACTACACCGCATTTCTATGTGTAGTAACCCTTTTGTGGCACCTACATAGTGGGGCGCCACATATAGTGCACCCCCCTGTATATACTGCACCCTGTATCTAGTAGCTGTGCATTATACATAGGTACTATATACAGGGTGCAATATACACAAGCATTATATACATGGTCCAGTATACACATTGTATAATATTGCACCCTCTGTATATACTGCACCCTGTATATACTGCACCCTGTATTTAATACTTGCGTATACTGCACCCTTTATATATACTGCACCTGGTATATAGTACCTGGGTATACTGCACCCTGTTTATACACTATCCTGTATATAGTGTGCAGTATATACATGGTGTAGTATAGACAGTGTATAGTACCTGTGTATATTGCACCCAATATAAACTGCACCCTGTACATAGTACTTGTGTATACTGCACCCTGTATATCCTGCACCCTGTATATAGTTCTTGTGTATACTGCACCCTGTATATAGTACTTGCATATACTTCACCTGGTATATACTGCACCCTGTATATAGTACTTGTGTATACTGCACCCTTTATATGGTACTTGAGTATACTGCACCTGGTATCTACTGCACCCAGCTTTATCTCTGTAGTAAGTTCGGTTCTGTTCCATGTCTCTGTAGTAAGCTTGGTTCTGTTCCATATCTCTGTAGTAAGCTCAGTTCCACTCCCATATCTCTGTAGTAAGCTCGGTTCTGCTCCCTTATCTCTGTAGTAAGCTTGGTTCTGCTCCTTTATCTTTGTAGTAAGCTCGGTTCTGCTCCCTTATCTCTGTAGTAAGCTCAGTTCTGTTTCCTTATCTCTGTAGTAAGCTTGGTCCTGTTCCCTTATCTCTGTGGTAAGCTCCGTTCTGTTTCCTTATCTCTGCAGTAAGCTCGGTTCTGCTCCCTTATCTCTGTAGTAAGCTCGGTTCTGTTCCCTTATCTCTGTAGAAAGCTCAGTTCTTCTCCATTATCTCTGTAGTAAGCTCGGTTCTGCTCCCTTATCTCTGTAGTAAGCTCGGTTCTGTTCTCTTATCTCTGTAATAAGCTCTGTTCTGCTCCCTTATCTCTGTAGTAAGCTCGGTTCTGTTTCCTTATCTCTGCAGTAAGCTCGATTCTGCTCCCTTATCTCTGTAGTAAGCTCGGTTCTGTTCCCTTATCTCTGCAGTAAGCTCGGTTCTGCTCCCTTATCTCTGTAGTAAGCTCGGTTCTGTTCCCTTATCTCTGTAGAAAGCTCAGTTCTTCTCCATTATCTCTGTAGTAAGCTCGGTTCTGCTCCCTTATCTCTGTAGTAAGCTCGGTTCTGTTCTCTTATCTCTGTAATAAGCTCTGTTCTGCTCCCTTATCTCTGTAGTAAGCTCGGTTCTGTTTCCTTATCTCTGCAGTAAGCTCGATTCTGCTCCCTTATCTCTGTAGTAAGCTCGGTTCTGTTCCCTTATCTCTGTAGAAAGCTCAGTTCTTCTCCATTATCTCTGTAGTAAGCTCGGTTCTGCTCCCTTATCTCTGTAGTAAGCTTGGTTTTGCTCTCTTATCTCTGTAATAAGCTTGGTTCTGCTCTCTTATCTCTGTAATAAGCTTGGTTCTTTACTCTTATCTCTGTAGTAAGCTTGGTTCTGCTCCCTTATCTCTGTAGTAAGCTCGGTTCTGTTCCCTTATCTCTGTAGTAAGCTCTGTTCTGCTCCCTTATCTCTGTAGTAAGCTCGGTTCTGCTCCCTTATCTCTGTAGTAAGCTTGGTTCTGCTCCCTTATCCCTGTAGTAAGCTCGGTTCTGCTCCCTTATCTCTGTAGTAAGCTCTGTTCTGCTCCCTTATGGCTGTAGTAAGCTCGGTTCTGCTCCCTAATCTCTGTAGTAAGCTCGGTTCTTTACTCTTATCTCTGCAGTAAGCTTGGTTCTGCTCCCTTATCTCTGTAGTAAGCTTGGCTCTGCTCCCTTATCTCTGTAGTAAGCTCGGTTCTGCTCCCTTATCTCTGTAGTAAGCTTGGTTCTGCTCTCTTATCTCTGTAGTAAGCTTGGGTCTGCTCTCTTATCTCTGTAATAAGCTTGGTTCTTTACTCTTATCTCTGCAGTAAGCTTGGTTCTGCTCCCTTATCTCTGTAGTAAGTTCGGTTCTGCTCCCTTATCTCTGTAGTAAGCTTGGCTCTGCTCCCTTATCTCTGTAGTAAGCTCGGTTTCTGTTCTCTTATCTCTGTAATAAGCTTGGTTCTGCTCCCTTATCTCTGTAGTAAGCTCGTTTCTGCTCTCTTATCTCTGTAGTAAGCTCGGTTCTGCTCCATTATCTAATATATGTATCAGCCTGTTTTTAAATCCTTTTACCTCTGCTGCTTTAATGTAGCGGCCAGTGATAAACTGGCCAAAGGTGGGCCGCTGCCGCAACTTGCGGGCCACTACCTTGTGATTGCTTCCAGGCTGAAAAGTGCCAGCCAGTGCCTAGAAGGAAGGGATGGGTGTGGACACAGTATGGTAAATAATGGGAAATGTGTGAGAAAACAGTATTAGGAGCGAGGGAAAATGGGTGCAGAAACAGTATAGGGAGGTGGATGTATGAGGAGACAGTATGAGGGAGGGGGAATGTGTGAGAAGACCATTGAGGGGAATAGTGTGAGGAGCAGTATGGGGATTAAAATGATTAAAATATGAGGGGGCACTGAACAGAGACTGGGTAATGGGGGGGGGGGGGCAAAATAGAGAGAAAGTAGCAAAGGGGGACAGTGTAACAGCACAGCATGGTGGAAAAGTATTCCGAGTAGGGGGAGTATTGTGGAGCCCACTGGGACAGGGTACTAAGTACCGGACCGGGGTTGCACTGGGGATGATCACGGCGGTCTTGGTCCGGACCGTGTCCCAAGCCCACAAGTAAAGGGGAATATTACGTCACCCACGGGTTGTGGTCAGTGTGGGGACCACCGCTGCTGCTGTTCCCTGCCAGGAGGATGGATGGATGATGCTGCAGCAAGATGGATGAGCCTGCCGTGGTCCGGGGCTGCTCCTGACAGGATATGAAGGTGTAGTAAAGTTCTGTATGCAGGGAATCACACACGGGAGACTAAAGCAGGGTTCACCGGGTTTTACTTCACAAGTTCTTTCTCAGTACAACATTTACAGTGCAGTTCTTTTACACCAAATAACTCCGGACACTGAACCTCTGCAGCCAGGTTTCTTTCCTAAGACCCTTCACTTTCTGAAAACTTTTAGGCTTTCCTCTCCTCTGTTTTCTCCGTGGGCTGTATGAGGGCAGTTCGGTCCCTTGCTTGTGGCTTCTCCCGGTGTATGGGCAGCAAGCCTGGGTCCTATGTGCTGCTGTTTCTCCAGCCCTTGTGTTGGGTGACCAGACCTGGAATCTGTGCCTCCCCGTCGGTGTGTCCGTGTACCGGCGTGTAGCTACGGCCACCCAGAGCCAACTCTCTGGTCCCAGCCTAGCCTTGGGTGTCCCTGCATTGCAAGGGGTCACCGGGCTCTCTCCTACCCGTGTAACTTCTGCACTAGGAAGGGATTCTCCTCACCGTCGTTCACTGTCGCTGCTGCCGTGTTCCTCGGATCTGATAGCACAAATTCAGTTTCAGTCTTTCCATTTCCTTTTTGGCTGCAGGCTATGAAGTGGGCTTTCTCTCCAGGGAACGGTGTCTTGCAGGATTGTGCGCCTCCAGGGAGCCTCAGCCTTCAGGGAAGTGTCTCTCTGTCTTTTCTGTTCGGCTTACTCTGGCCTACAATATAGAGGGTGGCATCTATAGGGACCAAGCTTGGAAAATCAATTGGCTCCCAACAGCTGATTATAAAGATCAGGGATGAGTGGGAGAAGATACTGATTCTTTACATTAATAGAGTTAAGTTCACTATAGCCACTAGAAGATCTGAGACCACCATCTTTTTTATTAACAAAAAAAACCCTCGACCACAGGTGAGCTGGATGGTCTAATAAACGATTTTTACAAACTGTCTTCTATATACTCTTTCATGGCCTGACCTTCTTGACCAGAAAGATTATAAATTTTACCTTCAGGGAGATTTGGTACCAAGTCTATGGGACAATCATAATATCTCTGGGGGGTGTAATTTTTCAGATTTAGACACAGAAAAAATTCTTGAATGCACAGGGTACTGATGTTAGTTAAGCTTTAGACAGGTTCATAGATACATTTTTACTGGCACTCAGGACTTTAGCACACAATATTAAAGTGGTGCCAGTCTATAACCCGGTAATGTTTTCATAACCACAACATGCCCCAAACCACCGCTGCCGACAGGTTTTCAAGTACAAAAAATTACATAGATTCAAAATGTGAAGCCCCAAAAAGCACGGACACTTCCTTAGTAATATACTTCACCATGACCTGGGTGAGAGATACATCATCTATAGCAGTGACCTGTATAGGAAAGCTTAATTTTAGCAAAGGTAATTCAGTATCTTTTGCAACTATGGCATCAACAAAATTAGCTGGAGACCCACAATTGTGGTGCCCCTGCAGCCAGGCTGCCACAAAAGTAATCCTATGTGTAATATCATGCCTGGAGATAAGTGGAGGACACATTGCTGAGACCTCCACATACACCCAACAAATCTGAACATAAGACAAGGAAGTGCTGGGTGGAACAGACCCACCTATAGGGCAGTTCTCACTTCTGGCTGGAGGGAAGAGTTAGGTAAGGGGTGGGTGGCAACTAGGAGAGCATTAGTCTGTACCGAGTCGCTTTTGAGAGGGCATGGAATGTGGAGTGAAATGCTAGGCCAAGGGCCTGGTGAGACAAATCTGCTGACAGCTGTTGAAGCTAAGCAGAAGAGCTAGCTGCAAGGCAGAGTACAAGCCCCCAACTCGATCAGGGATACTTCAGGACTGGTCATGAAGCTGGAGGTCACTGGGCTTAAATACAGTAACTAACTTTGTGGACCTTCCCGAGGGTCATGGAGCTATATAGGGTCAGAGCACCAAAGCTGTCTCTTGCAGGACTCACAGCTACTTGCCTGGCAAGGAATGGCAACTACAAACACTGAGGAGAGGAAAGTGGTAGCATAGTGTCAGAACTGGGAAGTCAGCTAGAAAGCCATATACCCTTTCTCAGCAAGGTGGACTCCAACTATCTCTTGGCTGGCCAGGCTGTGATCCTGGTGAACATTGTACCCCAGCTGGGTTGTAATCTTCAACCACAAGTAAAGGGTAAGAATCACAAAGACTGTGTATCGTCTGATCTTTCTTGCGTCTTCCTGCACCACTACCACTCCACCTCCTCCTCCTCTGTACTATCCACCATCCCATCCAGCCCTCTACACCTTCCAAGGGATCTGTGCCCTGGCTAGAGAGGGCCTAGCACCTGGCTGCCCTACCATCTCCCCTTGAAAGCCTCACTGCAGTCCCTGGCCACCTACGGTTAGTAGTCCAGCTGGCATCACTACTATTATAGCCTGTAAATATCCCCTTTTTTCATGTCTGGTCAGGGTCACGACCTCTGGGGACCACCACTGTGACTCCTAGACTGCTTGTACCCGATGGTTGAGTACTCCGGCCCTGATGCCCGTAATACAATCAACAAAGGCCTGCAGCCGCAGAGATCTTTCAAGGTAAGATAAACAAACAGGTAGTAATTTTGCAGGATCAGTGGAAAATACCTGGGTGTCTAGATGTGCATCCTCATACCCACCTAGGCGCCGATGTTGCTCAGAATTTGATTGCCATGGGCAGGAAGATCTCACACGTCCAGACTCTCCACTGCGGTTACCAAAACGTGACTTGTTTTTCTTGCTCCCTTGCTTTTGGAGGAAGTCAATTCTGGGCTCAGGAGAAAATAAAGGGAGGTGCCACACGTGTTTGGGTGTGAGAGGATCCAAGATGCTGAATCTGCTCCACAAGACATTAGACCAAACAGGACAGGTCTTGCACCTGATCCAGTACCATTAGGAGAGGATCAATTGAACAAGAAAAGTGAAAAACTATTTGTTCTTCTTCTATGTGAGCCAGAAATAATGTGACGTCTGTCCAAGGTTTCAGGTAAAAGGGGAATCTCAGACAGACTAAACACAAGCCACACCATCAGGCAGAACCCAGAGAAACCCAGACACACTTTAACCCCTGTACAGGGATCTAGATTTACTGCTAGGTCAAGGGGGTTGCTGCCTATAGATGGGCTGCAGTCATGAGATTGGAAAGTTGCTAAGCAGGATCAAAACTCGGAGGTCAAAAAGAAGAAAAACAGGATCCGATAGCATCATAGTCAGAGAGCCGGGTCAAAACCAAGATAGCAGAAAGGTCATAAGTCTGGAGAATAGTTCAAAACAGGCAGAGGTCAAACAGGAAAAACAGCAGTAAAAGCAGGATACCAACAGGTCAACCAAAGACTATTTCTGGCAGCTTGCAGCAAAAGGCTGAAGATTTAAATTGGGTGTGGTACTTCCTATTTGGCTGAAACTAGGAGATAATGACTTTGGCTTTAAGCCCATACAAACACATCCACACTGTCAAACTAAAGTACTAAAGGTACCAGCTACTCCAACCCTAGTAGAAAAGTGAAGCCTGCACTCTCCAAAAATTCTAGCAGAGACTTCTCCCCTATCACCAGCACCACCTTTGGAGTGAACATGGTGGCGCCTGGTGACAGAAGCAGAAGTTGCAGGAGTAGACTCTGGTCAGGATACTTGATAGTGCAAAAGTCACAAGAGCAGAGACTTCTTTCCTATCACGAGAACCACTTTTAAAGTGAACGTGGTGGTACCTGGTGACAGGAGGAGTCATCACAGAAGCAGGTTCTGTTGGGGATGTGAGAGTATCCCCCCTCTAAGAGGGGCTTCCAGACCCTTAAGACCAGGCTTGCTGGAAAACAATAGATGAATTTTCCTGATCAAGACTTTAGCATGGATATTACTTGCTGGAACCCAGGATCTCTCTAGGCCGTAACCCCTCCAATATACCAGATATTGCACAGAACCTCTTGCCATACGAGAGTCAAGGATTTCTGTAAATTATACTCCAAGTTACCTTTCACTAGAAGACGACAGGTAGGACTTTTGACTGGGTGAAAAAATGAATGACATAACTTGAAGAGAGACTTATGAAATACATTGAGCAGCTTAAAGAGTGCGCCCCTGTGGAGTGGTGGCCACAGCAGAGCATAGCAGCTGGGATTGGTAAATCGGTCACTTCACACCAACACCCGACACACCTCCTAGCCCAAAACTAAGTTACTTCAAGTCTAGCAACGGGATGGCAGGAGGAGATAGATGGATGGTGGGACGGAGGACAGAACCCGGGAAGATAGTGGAGAACCTGGAGTAAAACCCAGGAACACTAAGTTAGGACACGACACAAAAAAACAACAAAGAAAATGGGAGGAGTAAAGAAAAGGACACCTAACCAGAGACACCCAGTAGCCTAGTCAACTGTGCTAGAGACCAGATTGAGAGCACCAGGGCTTGGCGGCCTAAGTCGCCAATGGCTAGACCGGGTCCCAGTCTGAGACCGCGGGAAGACTGAAGGAGTCAAGTGAACCCGACTGACTAGGGACAGGGGTGGACTGGGCCAGGGCCAGAGTGCTGACTCTGCAGATGTGGCCGGGAAGCTTTAAGCCCCAACCACAGGTACCGGCGGGTGCAGGGACTTTAAGTCCCAAAACCCAACCTCCAGTGCAGTGAAGGAAAAGCTGTCGAACTAGAGCTAATAAACCCAAGGGGGTAGTACACTGAGAGCCCGTGACAATCAGACCATAACTCGCATGTGGAATGGAGGAAGAGTATGCCCGAGAGGTACACAGAAAGGGAGTGCTGCAGACAAGCCAGCCCAGCTGCTGAATGAGCTCGGAGCCACTGTGAGCTGATTGTAAACTGAACTGTTTGAAGCTGAAGTAAAGACCCAGTAAAGCCCAGCACTGTGTGGACTCTGATTGTGTGCCTGAGGAGAGGTGACTGTGACTGTGAAGAAACAGTGGGATGCTGCCTGAAGGTACTGGAGACTTTACACTTACACTTTATTCACGATAACCCTGGGGACCAGCCCCACCCGTAGACGGCTTATACGACAGGCCCAGATGACAGCGAGAGAGAGACTGAGGGCCCGGTTCTGAGTACCCCATGGCCCCAGTGGGCAACTCAACTTGGTGCCACGAACAGGATCTACCGATCAGATAAAACCAGGTCTAGTGTGCCAAACACTGCGCTTTTACGGGGTCCAGAGCAATGGCGGCCCTAGAGGACTGAGAACATGTGCTGGAGTGGTACCCCAGGGGTTAAGTGCCATAGAAACAACAACAAGGGTTAACTCCCCACACAACACCTGACACTGCACTAGCACCTCTAGGCCAGAGTGGGGGGCTAAAGCAGCTTCCTAAAATATTCTGGTGTCAAGAGGAAGTAGTTAGTTCAGTTCCTGGGAGAACTGAGGAAGAGAGACTGTGGTGTAAAGGAGCTGCCTTAGGCTTCTCAACAGTCTGCTACTCGATTCCAGGCCTAACCAGGGTCTGAGGAGAGGAGTTACAAGGAATAGAGGAACACATCTGGGAGATTGAGTTACCTCCACAACTCGCCCCGGAGGAGCGCACAGACTGGATACCGGATCCGAAACTGTGACAGACACACGCAGCACAGTAAACACTGGGATAGTGGAGGTTATAGATCTACACTGTACCTCAGCGAAGGGTCAGAAAAGCACGGAAAGACTCAAGTTGCCTAGCAAAGGGGGTACCTGTGAGGAGAGACAGGGCCAGCAGCTCAGCTAAAGCAGCAGCAGGGCCACACACACAGCGCAGAAGTGGGAAGTCAAGGATCTGGTCAGGGTGGGAGCAACCCGGTCCCGGTACAGACTCCATGGACAGTACTCTGCTTACCAACAACTGCAGTAAAGACTTGGAAAACGACAAAACTGTGAGTGTGTGATCCTTGTACTTAAGCCCTACTTTCCCTCATAAACTGCCATCGCCTCCACTATCATCCCTATCCTGCAACATCCATAGCATTGATCATAGACTATTACTACCACTGCCCCGTGGAACCAAGCTCTACCCACGGTGCCAAACATCATCCCCGGAGGTTCTGCAGCAGCGGTGGCCACCCTGACCACAATCCGTGGGTGGCGTCATGACAAACTTCCCTGTAAATATTCCCCCCATTACTTGTGGAACCCGGGACACGGTCCGGACCAAGACCGCCGTGATATCCGCAGCAGTACCCCGGTCCGGTACCGAGTACCCTGTCCCTGTGGGCTCCACACTGGCAGTGGGGTGTGTCCTGGCCTCTCATCATAGACCAGGCCAACAAAGAGCGCAAAATGAAATCCACACCACTCCCATTGTCCAACAGTTGGGAGGGCGGCTCAGGAGACTGTGTAGCCTCGCTTGGGGGAGTGGCAGCTGATGACGAGATTGAACTACGACTCCCACGAAGGGAGGGTGAAAAAGAAGAGATGACAACGACGAACCAAGAGGGTGGTAGAGAGAACTTGGCAATGGCAGAAGGTGAACAGGATGGGATGAATTCCCACAGTCCTTTGCGGGCAGGTCGGATACCAGGGTTGGACCTAACGTTCCTGGATGACGACCCCTCAAGTTTGCCGGAAGAAGATCTGGCGCAATCGCGCCGGTTGGATACTCTCGTCGAATCGCCGACCCGTCAGATAGGAAGCTGTAACTGTGCCACGGCCAGCAGTGCCTGGGGGTTCCCCCGCAGGCGATGGAAGGCACGAATCTCCCCGATAGCCCGAGCAGGATCCAAAATCTGTTGGTGCTGAGGACGATGTAGTATTCGGACCGAGGGGGATGCGTAACATCCCGGTGTGTCATTTAGCCCCAATGTTTCAGCAACCTGTGTCTGTGTTTCTCTGGTCTCGGAGCAGCAGCGCGGACACTGAAGCACTGTGTCCAAGAATCTAGTCATGCAACATGACACCAAAGATATTGCTTCAGTGTTTGAATAATACGTTCATTGGCCTCTGGTTGGTAAGAAGAAAAAAAGACAACCTAATATGGGTCTTTTTACAAAAAGCCTCCAAACTTTAGAAACAAACTGTCCCCGATCAGAAACTATATTTTCTGGAATACCATCACAAAATGTGAGAGCCTAACATTCAATCTGCTCTCCCTGAAGTGCCTGCTCCCATTGTTTACTGAAGGGAGCTTTCAATTTATGTCAGATGGCTAATGATTGACAAATCACTCACGAGCACCAACGATACTCGACGAGTAACGAGTATTGCGAATAGCATACTAATCGTGCAAATAGCTAATAGTAACGAATACACTCGCGCACCACTAGTTACTAGTACTTTGTAATAATCGCATATTCGTTCCGAATAGCGAGTACAATGTAAGTCAATGGAAAACGCAAGTAATTTTCTGCTGGACCCCACAAAGGGGTCTGGGAGACTGAGAAAAAGGCTGAAATGGGTGGGAAAGTGATAAAAACAGAATGGGAAGAACCTGGAGAACATGACTTCATGCATTTCTGACTCACATGTGGTTTGTGGGAATAACTTTGTTGCAGGATTATGCCACTGTTACAGATACACAAGAACAACTACCAAACCTAACTTAAATCGCATTTAACAGGCCAAAAAGGTTCAGAAACAGTTTTTCAAGCTTAATCACATGTATACAAGGCTAAATAAACCAGAGAAACAAAAAAATATCGCTTTTAGCGTTTGTTCACATGTACTGTTCTGCCTTTTTTTCCACCTTTTACAATGGGAGGGCCCTGCCTGACTTACACGTTTTGTAGGTCCCTCTGTTATACCGTATATACTCGCGTATAAGCCGAGTTTTTCAGCCCAAAAATTGGGCTGAAAAAGTACCCCCCTCGGCTTATACGCGAGTCAGTGCTGTATACCGATGTATACATCGGTACATACCGATGTATACATCGGTATACAGCAGCCCCCGCATCCCCAGTAATGCAGGGCCCCCCCAGCGTCTCTCCGGTCACCTGTAAAGGAAGCTATACTTATCACAGTGCTCTGTCCGCGCCCGCTCGCACCCGCTGTCAGCAGCCGACCGGATCCTCCATCTTGCGTCTTCTTTCTTCCTGTTTCTGTGCTCGTCGCGGGCAATGACGTCATTCCCTGCGACGAGCACAGGAAACAGGAAGAAAGAAGATGCAAGATGGAGGATCCGGTCGGCTGCTGACAGCGGGTGCGAGCGGGCGCGGACAGAGCACTGTGATAAGTATAGCTTCCTTTACAGGTGACCGGAGAGACGCTGGGGGGGCCCTGCATTACTGGGGATGCCTGTGTATACTACCACTGGGGCTGCTATATACCTCTGGGGCCCTGTATACTACCACTGGGGCTGTATATACTACCACTGGGGCTGTATAAACCACTGGGGCTGTATATACTGCTGGGGCCCTGTATACTACCACTGGGGCTGTATATACTACCACTGGGGCTGTATATACTACCTCTGGGGCACTGTATATACCTCTGGGGCCCTGTATACTACCACTGGGGCTGTATAAACCACTGGGGCTGTATATACTGCTGGGGCCCTGTATACTACCACTGGGGCTGTATATACTACCACTGGGGCTGTATATACTACTAGGGCTGCGTCTATACTACCACTGGGGCTGTATAAACCACTGGGGCTGTATATACTGCTGGGGCCCTGTATATACTACCACTGGGGCTGTATATACCTCTGGGGCCCTGTATACTACCACTGGGGCTGTATAAACCACTGGGGCTGTATATACTGCTGGGGCCCTGTATACTACCACTGGGGCTGTATATACTACCACTGGGGCTGTATATACTACTAGGGCTGCGTCTATACTACCACTGGAGCTGTATATACCACTGGGGCTGTATATACTACTGGGGCTGCGTGTATACTACCACTGGGGCTGCTGTATCTACCTCTGGGACTGGTGTATACCACACTGCTGGGGGCTGTATACTTGTGCTAGGGTCCACCCTCGGCTTATACACGAGTCAATAGATTTTCCCAGGTTTTGGGGGCAAAAGTAGGGGGGTCGGCTTATACACGGGTCGGCTTATACACGAGTATATACGGTACATCATTTTTAGTTAGCTACGGTATTTCCCAGCACTTTACAAAGCCAGCTACAACGTGCCATCACATATGTTGATGTTTGACTTCAGAGGCCTCAAGTGGTCCTGTCACATATGTTATGGAGGGACCACTCTTACTTTCACATTTGGTTGGTTCCACCCTCATTGACACTGTGATAGTGGAATGCATATTCCATAGCAGTTTACAATGTGCCCATTATAGCGTTGGATTTCACCCTTCTCCTCTTTCTCCTCCTCCTCGTCCTCCACCTCCATGACATTTTGCGTCTCTAAATTCAAATGTTCAGATGGCCTGCAGTAGGCAAGAAACCTGAGTTTAGTCAGAGCCCTTATATGGCTCTGTGACAGGCCCGGACTGACCATTGGGAGAGGCGGGACTTTTCCCGATGGGCCGGTAGTTGTCAAGTGGGCGGGGCCACAGCACCTGCTCTTCGGGCCACAGATCGGCCTTAAATTACTTTGCAGCCACCACCTGCCGGAATAGCAGGGACTGGGGAGCATCAGCGGCTGGGCTGCCAAGCTGATAGCAAGACATCAGAGGAGAGCAGCAGGGGCCGAGCATGACTGCTCTGCTCTGACAGCTGTTAGAGCCCGAGGAGATTGACAGGAGAAGGGGCGGGAGGAGAGGTGAGAGGATGGGCCCCAATTTCCTCCAGGCCATGCCCCCTCATCTCATCTGTGAGCCCTATCTCCAGTCAGTCAATCTCTCTGGCCCTGCCTCCTCATCTCTTCTACAGGCCCCGGAAGTTGTTACACAGCGCGGGAGCGAGCAAAATGTGCAAAATGAGCTGCAGCAGCTGCTGGTGGTCGTGAGTAGTGTGTGTGTGCCTCTCTCTCTTCTCTCTTACTGTGTGTGTGGCTGACTATTGTCAGTATGTGGCTGTGGCTGGCTGTGTATCTGGGGCTGCATGACTGTGTCTGTGTGGCTATGTCTAGCTGTGTGGCTGCTGACTATGTGTCTGTGTGTGGCTGGGGCTGTATGGCTGTAGCTGACTGTGTGACAGGGCTGTGTGGCTGTGGCAGGCTGTGTAGCTGACTGTGTCTGTGTATGGCTGGGGCTGCGTAGCTGACTGTGTGTCTGTGTGTGGCTGGGGCTGCGTGGCTGTAGCTGACTGTGTGGCTGGGGCTGCATGGCTGACTATGTGTCTGTGTGTGGCTGGTGCTGCGTGGCTGTAGTTGACTGTGTGGCTGGGGCTGCATGGCTGACTATGTGTCTGTGTGTGGCTGGGGCTGCGTGGCTGACTATGTGTCTGTGTGTGGCTGGGGCTGCGTGGCTGTAGTTGACTGTGTGGCTGGAGCTGCATGGCTAACTATGTGTCTGTGTGTGGCTGGGGCTGCATGGCTGTAGCTGACTGTGTGGCTGGGGCTGCGTGGCTGTAGCTGACTGTGTGTGGATGGGGCTGCATGGCTGTAGCTGACTGTGTGTGACTGAGGCTGCGTGGCTGTAGCTGACTGTGTGGCTGGGGCTGCGTGGCTGTAGCTGACTGTGTGTGGCTGGGGCTGCGTGGCTGTAGCTGATTGTGTGTGGCTGGGGCTGCGTGGCTGTAGCTGACTGTGTGTGGCTGGGGCTGCATGGCTGTAGCTGACTGTGTGTGGCTGGGGCTGCATGGTTGTAGCTGACTATGTGTGGCTGGGGCTGCGTGGCTGTAGCTGACTGTGTGACTGGGGCTGCCTGACTGTAGCTGACTGTGTGGCTGGGGCTGCAAGGCTGTAGCAGACTGTGTGGCTGGGGCTGGCTGTGCGGCTGACTGTGTGTCTGACTATGTATCTGTGTGTGGCTGAGGCTGTATGGCTGTGGCTGGGGCTGTGTGCCTGGCTGTGTGGCTGACTGTGTCTGTGTGTGGCTGGGGCTGTGTGGCTGACTGTGTCTGTGTAGCTGGGGCTGTGTGGCTGGCTGTGTGGCTGACTGTGTCTGTGTATGGCTGGGGCTGCGTGGCTGTGATGTGTGGCTGACTATATGCCTGTGTGGCTGGTTGTGTGTGGCAAACTGTCTGTGTGGCTGACTGTGTCTGTGTGTGGCTGTGGCTGTCTGTATGGCTGTCTGTGTGTCTGTGTATGGCTGGAGCTGTATGACTATGTGGCTGTCTGTGTGGCTGACTATGTGTCTATGTGTGGCTGTGGCTGCGTGGCTGTGGCTGGCTGTGTGTGGCTGGTGCCACGTGGCTGGCTGGGGTTGGCTGTGGCTGGAGCTGCGTGGCTGTGGATGGCTGTGTGTGGCTGACTGTGTCTGTGTGTGGCTGGAGCTGTTTGGCTGTGTGTGACTGACTGTGTCTGTGTGTGGCTGGGGCTGCTTGGCTGTGTGTGGCTAACTGTGTGGTTGACTGTATGGCTATGTGTGTGGCTGGTTGGCTGTGTGGCTGACTGTTTATGTGGCTGGCTGTGGCTGGCTGCACCTGTGTGTGGCTGTTTGTGTGTGGCTGATGGCTGTCTATGTGGCTGTTTGTGGCTGTATGTCTGTTTTTGTGGCTGCTTGTGTGTGTGGCTGGCTGTTTGTGTGTGGCTGTATATGTGTGGCTGGTGGCTGTCTATGTGGCTAGCTGTGTGCAGCTGGCTAGCTCTGTGTGTGTCTGGCTGCGTGTGTGTGTGGCTGGCTTTGGTGTGTTTGGCTGGTTGTGTCCATGTGGCTGGCTGTGGCTCTGTGTGTAGCTGGCTGTGGCTGGCTGCGCCTGTGTGTGGCTGTTTCTGAGTGGCTGATGGCTGTCTATGTGTTTGTTTGTGGCTGTATGTCTGTGTGTGTGGCTGGCTGTTTGTGTGTGGCTGTATATGTGTGGCTGGCTGTGTCTGTGTGTGGCTGGTGGCTGTCTATGTGGCTAGCTGTGTGCGGCTGGCTAGCTCTGTGTGTCTGGCTGTGGCTGGCTGTGTGTGTGTGGCTGTCTTTGTGTGTGGCTGGCTTTGTGTGTGTGGCTGGCTTTGTGTGTGTGGCTGGCTTTGTGTGTGTGGCTGGCTTTGTGTGTGTGGCTGGCTGTGGCTCCATGTGTAGCTGGCTGTACCTGTGTGTAGCTGGCTGTGCCTGTGTGTGGCTGGCTTTGGCTGTGTATGTGGCTGGCTATGTG
This sequence comes from Allobates femoralis, assembly GCA_033576535.1. Classification (NCBI taxonomy): domain Eukaryota; kingdom Metazoa; phylum Chordata; class Amphibia; order Anura; family Aromobatidae; genus Allobates; species Allobates femoralis. Next base: position 96,245,986 of record JARQOC010000008.1, on the reverse strand, counting down.
GCTGTATGTGGCTGTCTGTCTGTGTGTGTGGCTGGCTGTGTGGCTGTCTATGTGGCTGGCTGTTTGTATGTGGCTGTCTGTGTGGCTGGTGGCTGTCTATGTGGCTAGCTGTGTGCGGCTGTCTGGCTGTGGATGGCTGTATATGTGTGGCTGGTTGTGTGTTTGGCTGGTTGTGTCTGTGTGGCTGGCTGACTGTGGCTCTGTGGCTGACTCACTGTGGCTGGCTGTGGTTGACTGACTGTGGCTCTGTGTGTGGCTGACTGTGGCTCTGTGTGTGGCTGACTGTGGCTCTGTGTGTGGCTGACTGTGGCTGGCTGTGGCTGACTGACTGTGGCTCTGTGTGTGGCTGGCTGTGGCTCTGTGTGTGGCTGTCTATGTGGCTGGCTGTTTGTCTGTAGCTGGCTGTGTCTGTGTGTCTGACCACTGGGACCCCACAATCCTGAGAAACGGAGCTTTGAAGAGCACCATGTAAATGGAGCTCTGGTTGATTATTCCCTCTGCTGCGCCATTCACATGTGGCTCTTCAAATAACTTATTTAAGAAAGTGGTGAGGGCAATGACAATGTATCATCGGTGTTGAGCATCGGTGTTGTAGCATCGGTGTTGAGAGATATGGGTTGCCTCTGAGGTAGCTAATGGAGTCCTGCAAAATGCAAAGGTATTTGTAAGAGGCTCTTTTTTTTTTCCTTTCTTATATATTATGTACCATTTCGGTGATTTTTAATGTAAAAGCTAAGAAAGTGGTGAGGGCAATGACAATGTAAAAGCAAAATTTACGTATTGGGGCTGATGGGTGATATAGTGTGTGGGCTGGTGGGGCTTGTTTTCCAGGGCTGCTTTTTGGTCCCAGTCCGGCCCTGCTCTGTGATGATCTCCAAAGTAAAAGAAAGGGATTTTTTCGTGCGCTGCCTCCAGACAAAAGGCGATCCAAATATTATCCAAACTGTTCTTTATTACTCTACGTGTTTCGTGAGAACCTCTCACTTCCTCAGGAGTTATACAAAGTTACATCCTTTCTTAAAAACAATCCTAAATATACTGACATAATCACTCTCAATCCAATGGAAAAAAAAAAAAAAAAAAAAAAGCATTCACCAAACTTCATCAGTATCTCACAGTGTACATCAATCATTTTTTACCATACTCTTTATCTAAAATCCCCCAATCTGTTCAATTTAACATTAACAGCAATACAGTTTGACATATTCATAAAATCCCACTTCAAATGTTCACACTTTCTTAAAAAACATTCACATTAACATAGTAAATAAAATTTAGATTTTTCTATCCATTTATATAAAACATTCTATTCCATTGTACTACTCACTTTTAGTGGCATTGTAGACTCGAACTCATTATCTATCCATCCATCCCATCACTTTTAGGATATCACCCCTTCAATTACCACTACTCTATCATTGAGCTTAGAATACTACCCATTCTATATTATATATGTGTTGTACACTATTAGTTTAGATTACTCCCTCAACATTGCTACATCATACCGGGATTTTACTTTAAGATTACCACCTTTTACATATTAGTATATGCACTACCCTCTAATGGTTCAGTTACTCCCTCACCAACACATCGGGATTTTTCACTTGGTAAGCCACTCAATATATATTTGTGTGTGCACTACCCTCTATTGCTCTCTCAACACTGCTACATTTAATTGTGACTTTTACATTTGGATCTTTGTCCAGTATAAATTTGCGTGCACTGCACTTTATCACTGCCTCAACACTGCTACATCAAGGCTTCATATTGATTTGAATTATCACCCCTTTTATCTTGCGCTGACATTTATATCTCTCTCTCAAGTCATATATATCCTCTCAGTTCTTATTATCTGAATAGATCACTGATCTCATTCAGACCATTAGGTTTTAATGTTCTTAGTTTATGTATCCAATATATTTCTTTTCTTGATATCACCTGATCTCTATTATTTGTTTCAGGGGGAACAAAATCTATGGGGAGAACAGTGATTTTAGCGTTCTTATCATGTATATCCGCACAGTGTCTAGATACACCATGCGACATTAGTCCCTCTTTAATGTTGAACCTATGTGAGTTCATCCTGTTATGTAATTGCTGGGACGTTTTTCCAATATAATATTTCCCACCTTCACATTTTAACCGATAGATTACATAGCTGGATTGACAATCCAAGTGAACATTGATCTGGAAAGTATTTTTTCCCTGATCACAGCTAAAAGTGGAGGTTCCATCCTCTATCATTTTGCAACAGAGGCACCTCCTCTCATTACATCTATATGATCATATCTATCATATCTATATCATTGCATCTATATGCTCCCTTACGTACTGGAAAAACCATTTTTATTAGTCCCTCTTTTTTATTTTTTATTCTACTCGGTGCTAATAGATTTTTAATAGTGGGAGCTTTTCTAAATGTTATACCTGGTTTTTCTGGTAATAATTTACATAAAATCGGATCATTTTGTAAAATCCCCCAGTATTTCTCCATAGTATTCCTAATATGTGCATTTTGTCTAGAAAATGTTGTTAAAAAATTAAAACTATGATCATTTCCTTTCTGTTCTATTTGTGATTTTGGGGCTATGAGGGTATTTTGTTCTAAATCTACATTATCATTATATGCCCGCTGTATCATTTTCTTGGGATATTTCTTGTTTAAAAATCTTTCTTTTAATATTTGCGATTGATCAATAAAATATTTTCTGGCTGCAGTTTCTCCTTATACGTCTATATTGGTTCCCTGGGATATTGTCCAACCATTTTTTATAGTGTGCGCTATTATAATCGATATAACTATTTGAATCAACTTTTTTAAAATAATTTTTTGTTAAAATCATACTATTTTCGTGGAAAATTGTAAGATCTAAAAAATCGATCTCTTTTTTGTTAAAAGTAGCAGAAAAAGTTAGACCCCAGCTGTTATTCTGTATGTATTCTACAAATTGCTGTAGATAATTTCTTGCATCATCATATATAAATAATAAATCGTCTATGAAACGCTTGTAAATGATCACATTTTCTGCCAAAACATTTCCATAGATGTGGATGGACTCGAAGGTGGCCATAAACAAATTTGCATAAGTTGGCGCCACCTTCGAGCCCATCGCGGTACCGAGTATCTGATGGAACATCTTATCATTGAATGTGAAAAAATGATTTTTTAACACGAATTCCATGCTATCGAGAATAAAATTCTTCTGTAATTCAGGAAACCTATTATCTCTCTCCACAAAGGTTTGGAAGCATTTCAAACCAATATTGTGATCTATATTCAAATATAGTGATGCCACATCAATAGTGATAAATGTATATGATTCTTTCCACGTCATAAGTTTGATCGAATCAATAAAATGCGCTGAATCTCTTAAATAACTCGGTAATTGAGCCACCCAGGGAATCTTCAGTTTATCTATATAGGATGCTAAATTAGAAGTAAGCGCTCCTATTCCCGATATTATAGGTCTGCCAGGAGGGCACTGTTGATCCTTGTGAATCTTTGGTAGATGGTAATAAAAAGCTATTGGTGGATTTTTCACTCTCAAAAAATCAGCCTCATTTTTATTTAATACTCCATTAAGAACACCTTTAGCTATATGTTGGTTATATTTTATAATTGCTTGTAAATAACAAGTTTTTGAGACTATCTCATATGTCATTGTATCTGAAAGGATTCTTTTTGCTTCCAACATATAATCTACCCGATCTTGTATAACTACCCCTCCTCCTTTATCAGCCTGTCTGATTATAATATCAGTATTATTTTTCAAGCTCCGTAATGCATTCTGTTCTGATCTGTTTAGATTCATATTATTGCTACCCATTTTTGTTTCTTCCAATTTCTCGAAGTCTTTCAACACCAAGTCACAAAACGTTTTAACATGATGGCCCTGATATTGAATCGGATAAAAGTGGGATGGTTTTTTTTAATGTAGTGTGGTGTGATTTTATTCTATCTGAATCAGGGCCTTCCTGATCTTTAGGTTCTGGTAAACCCGCAAAGTATCTTTTTAATGTTAATTTTCTAATAAATATCTGCAAATCCATGTATAAATCCAAATTCCTTGAATCATACGAAGGACAAAATGACAATCCTTTTTCTAATAATCGTATTTCATCTTCATTGAGGGAATAAGTGGATAGATTGAAAATATTATTTTTATTTTTATTCAAGGTAGATATATTCTCATCTACTATTCGTTTGTTTTGTTTCTTTTTGCCCCCTCTGGTCCCTCTATAGGTATTTTTCTTTTTTTGTCGTTCCCCTGTAGATATTTTAAAATTGTATTTTGTCCTGGGATTACCCTGGGTAAAAAAGGCACTAAACCATCCTGGTTTCCTGTGTTATCTATTAATGCCATTTTATCTTTATTTACATCAGGTTCTTCCATAGCAGTTTACAATGTGCCCATTATAGCGTTGGATTTCACCCTTCTCCTCTTTCTCCTCCTCCTCGTCCTCCACCTCCATGACGTTTTGCGTCTCTAAATTCAAATGTTCAGATGGCCTGCAGTAGGCAAGAAACCTGAGTTTAGTCAGAGCCCTTATATGGCTCTGTAACCTACATTTGGAAGTGCCCTTCTTTAGGAATTTCGGAAAACCATCTTGTGTACATTTGAGAGTGCACTCACTTATTCATATTGTAGGGCCCTCACGCTATTATTTAACTCATTAAAGGGCAGAGACTACATAGAAAAGGGCAAGATACATGGAGTAATAGAAGGTAGCAGTCAGTGCAGTCTGCAATCCTCAGGTTTGGCTGAACTCTGTGAACTGGAAAAACAATGCTGCACTTGTGGTACCCCAGGGGTTAAAGTACCCCACAGTATCAACACCAAGTGTTAGCTCCCCACACAACACTCAACACTACACTAGCACCTCTACCCCAGAAGGGGGAGCTAAAGCAACTCCCCTATATACTCTGGTATGGAGAGGAAGTGAGTAGTTCGGTTCCTGGGAGGACTGAGGAAGAAGGACTGTGGTGTAAAGGAGCTGCCTTAGGCTTCCCCACAGTCCACTGCTCAATTCCAGGCCTAGCCAGGGTCTGAGGAAAGGAGTTAAAAGGAAACAGAGGAACACACATGGGAAACTGAGTTATCCTAAACTCACCCCGGAGAAGCGCAAGGAACGGATACCGGATCCGAAATTGTGCCTGCCACCAGCAGCACAGTAAACACCGGACTAGTGGAGGTTATATATCTTCACTGTACCACAGTGAAGTAACATGGTGGGGTCAGAAACACTAATACAAGACTCAAGTTGCCTAGCAGATTGGTACCCGTGAGGGGAGACAGGGCCGGCAGCTCAGCTAAATCAGCAGCAGGGTCACACACACGGCATAGGAGTAGGAAGCCAAGGACCCGGACAGGGTGGGAGCAACTACGGCCCCTGTACAGACTCCGTGGACAGAGCTCTACTAAATGACACCTACAGTAAAGCCTTGGAAAACTTCAGAACCGTGAGTCTGTGTAATTTTTGCGCTTGAGCCAAACTCTCCCTCACAAACTGTCATCCTCTTTATCCATTATCCTTGCCCTACATAATCCATAGACTTCCATCACTACTGCCCCGGGTACCTGGCCCTACCCGTGGAGGGCCGTTACATCAGAGGCTGCCTTCCATCATCCCTGGAGGTTCTGCAGCAGCGCTGGTCACCTTGACCACATACCATGGGTGGCGTCACGACTTCATCCCTGTAAATATACCCCTTCTACTTGTGGGCTCGGGACACGGTCTGGACCAAGGCCACAGTCATCCCCGGTGCTACCTGTTACTTGTTTTTCTGCCAGATAGGGTGACTGATTGTAGATTTTGATTGAATATGTATCCCTATTTCAGTCACAATGTGGCAAAGAAATTAGCCCTAGAGTTGAGTGAAGGTTGATGCAGGAAGACACTATCCCAAGGGCCTCAAATCACTAATAGTAACTAGGCTGTAGTAGGCATCCTGTGCTAGCTTGTCCACTGCACAATGTACATAGGGTTTGTAAATGTTAGCCCTATGGGCTGAGTTATGTTTGGTTAAGGAAGGAAACAGGTTTTTATGTGAACGGGGGTAACGTTAACAGCAGTAGCATGAATTAACATTTTTGTTGAATTTAGGTTGGCTTGCTGTCACCTGGAGGGATTACAAACTGTGGAGATATCCAGTCCTTGTTGAATTCTATCAGAGTAAGTCTGTCTGCGCTTATCAGTGTTGATTGACCCAGCGGAACTGAAAACATGCTCTGACATCACACTAGCGGCCAGGCAGGTCAGCATGCCCAAGGCATATAAGGAGAGGTCGGGCCAAGTGTTCAGTTAGACACCCAATAATTAAAGGGAACTGAAGCATAAGAAAGGATGCACGTATGGTTACTTAAGTACACCTTGACCATGTTCTGCAACTTTTCCTCCTTGGCATTGTTACAAGCACAGATAGCCCTTGGTGTTGTGCTAGTTTATTGAAAATTGCCTAATTTGTGCACATTTCCCCCCCCCACCTCTGTTGGACCTGGTGTTCGTGTCTTTCCCAATTATCCCTTGGTGTTGAAAAGACCTGGTATATCTGCCACCAACATTGTCTGAGGGAGATGTTTTCAGCATCTGATCTACAACGCCCCTTTGAAGGATTCATTTGTAAAACTGTTTGGTGACCTCAAAAGTAGAGAAGGAAGTTTCTCGTTGTACCGTGGATCAAGAAGGGTAGCCAACCAGTATAGGTTGTTGGATAAAATGTGTATCACGCGGGGGTCTTGCCATAGACAGTTACACATGAACTGTGCCATGTGGGCCAAGCTGGCAAAAGGCAGCTCCACCTCCTCCACCTCCTCCTCTCCAGCCCATCCAGCTTTGACAGACATGAAGCTTGGGTTGGGTGTCCTCTCTGTAGCATTAGGACTCCCCTAGGTAGCACAGAAAAACAAGTCCTCTCCCTCCTCATCTTTCTCTGCATCATCCAATGTTGCCTCAGAATATTGTCTGGGCTGGGTAGTTTCACCCATTCAGAAATCTAGCTCCATACCAACATGCTAGAGACTCAAAGCTTCATATTTGAGATTATGCAGTGATTGTTTCAAGAGACACAGATGGTTACTCTGATAATAGCTTGATCACCGCTTAAGAGTTTGGTACAGTACTCAAAGTTCTCAAGAACCTCACAAATGTCAGCAATTCACACCCACTCGACAGATGTTATGTGTGGTGGGTGACTCTCAATCTGATGGGCATGTTGAAACTGGTATTTAGCTACTGCCCTCTGATGCTCACTAAGCCTCACCAACATACGATAGGTAGAGTTTCACCACGTGGGCAGGTCGCAAATGAGTCGATGCATAGCAAATTCAAGTGCTTTATGCAGTGCTTTAAGAGCAGCATAAGCAGTAGAAGAATGGCGTAATTGGACACTAATACATCACACCTTCTCAAGAAAATATGGCAAGTCAGGGTAAATTTTCAGAAATTTCTGAAAAACTATGTTCAGCACGTGAGCCATGCATGGCACCTGTACCAGCTTGCCAACCTTTAAAGCCACCATCAGGTTACACCCATTATCACAGACGACGAGCCCGGGTTGGAGGTGCAGCAGGGAGAGCCACTGATCGGTCTGTTGTTTTAAAGTTTGCCATAGCCCTGCTGCAGTGTGTGGTTTCTGACCTAAAGAGATAGGCTTCAGCAGAGTGTGTTGCCACCTTGACAATACTCTGCTGTACAGGTCCCAGCTTGGCAGTGATGGGGAGGGTAATTCTGCAGAGGATGGAAAGGAGGATGAGAGGAGAGAGGAAGTGGAATATGAAGAGGCAGAAACCCTGACAGAAGTTGGGTCTTCCATTCTTGGAGTGGATAGGAAGTGTGATGTTCCCATTTGCGCCGTTGTCCCATCTTCCACCAGGTTTACCCAATGTGCCATGACAGAAATTTATCGGCCCTGTCCACAACAACTTGTCCAGATGTCTGTTGTTAGGTGGACCTTCCTGGTTATGGCGTTGGTGAGAGCAGATTGCTTAACACATGTGTAACATAGGGACGGCACATCAGGCAAAATATTGGTGGCTCGGCACACTGTATCATGGAGCAACCACAGCCAAGAGATCACTGAAAGACTGTGTTCCCACAAGCCTAAACGGCAACATCTCTACAGCTAGCAATTTGGCAATGTGCGAGTTTAGTATTTGTGCCTGTGGGTGCGTGGCTGGTTATTTACGCTTTATTTCCAAGGTCTCAGGAATAGAGAATTGCAGCTCCAAAAGATAATGTGATATAATGAGCGCTAAGGTACACACAAGGACTCGACCAGTGAATAGTTTACCTTTCAGCTTTAATCGACAAATAGATCCCTCTAGCCACAACGCGTTTCAACGCATATAGCGTCTTTCTCAAGTGATTACTGGGATCCTGAGTTAACAATGTTTATATACATTTCACACAAAAGGGGGGGAGGGGGGAATTGTTCTGGGTTCATGACAATTTAACAAATGGAGGTTGGATTGGGTTCATCAAAACAGTCTACATATACAATGCATTGTAATAAAGTGCAATGAATAAAAATGCAATAAATAAAAATATATACATTAAAAAATTATTTTCTCTCTCATCCTTAACACTAAAATAACTTATACATATTAAAATTACCAAAAAAATACCTATTATTGAAAACTTTATAAAAAGCACATTTACAGCATGTAATAAATTCAACATCAATAGCACCACTATCAAAGTATACAAGCACAAGAACATAGATAATTATATGATTAAAAAATTGTATGACTAAAAACAAAAATTGAAATTAAATATAAATTAAAAAAAAAAAAATATATATATATATAAAATGAAAATAATAATAAAATAAAATAAATTAAAATAAAAAATAAAAGAAAATAAAAGAAAAAAAAAATAAATAAAAAAAAAAAATTTTTTTTTTAAAAATAAAAATAAATAAGCAATAAAAATAAAAAATTAAAAAATATAAAGAAAAAAATAATAATAAATAAATAAATATAAATATAAATATAAAATAAAATAAAAAAAAAAATGTAATAATAATAAAAGAGCGAGAAAACCTCACAATTAAAATATGCAGGTGTTACGTAGTATTTTCCAAGGTGATATTAAGACCTTCTGGAGATAGCGTACCCATTTTGTATATCCAGAAGGATTCTTTTCTATTAAGACTATTAATTATATCAATTGCATTATCATCAATTTGATCAATAACGGTGAGTTTTAATTTTGAAAAATCTCTATTATGAACTTGATCAAAATGTCTTGACACACTATGTTTTAAAAAACCTGTGTTTATGTTATGTCTGTGCTTGTTTAGTCTTGTTCTCATACTAAGGATCGTTCTGCCTATATATTGTTGCCCACACGGGCATTCCAGTAAATAGATAACATATTGAGAAGAACAGTTTAATCTTTGTTTAATTTCATATGTTACATTTGTGGTGTTAGATTTGAAATTTCTAGTATCATGGGTAATATTAAGACAACACTTACATCTACGTATCCCACATTTATAGCATCCTCTCTTTTTTTCTTCTATAAGGATTTTATTTCCAGTAGTTTCTTTAGCTTTAATTTCCCTAATTTTACTTGGAGCTAGAATATTCTGGAGGTTTCTTCCTCTTCTATAAATGATTCTTGGTGATTTTGGAATGACCCTAGATAAGATAGGATCCCCCTGTAGGATAAACCAATGCTTCTTTAGCAGGGCATAAATATTTTTATAGGATTTATTAAATGTAGTAATTAAATTATAATTAAAAGACGATTTCATATCTCTTTTATCCTCTTTTTCTTTATTATTCTTCTCTTTTAGGTGTTCCAAAAATTGTTCTTGTGAAAAATTTTTGCATTTATTATATGCATCCTTCAATAAATCTTTGGGGTACCCTTTAGCTCTAAATCTCCGTTTTAATACTTTTGCCTCAACCATAAAATTCTTATTATCTGTACAGTTTTTTCTAATACGTAAGTATTGTCCGTAAGGGATATTTTTTATCCATGTAGGTAAATGGCTACTCTCAAATTCCAAATGACTGTTTACATCCACATTTTTAAAAAATGTGGACGTGCTGCAAAAACCATCTTGGTCTATTTTAATAAGTAGGTCTAGGTATTGAATTTGGATATTGGAAACATTCATGGTAAAACTTAACCCCCACTCATTATTATTAAGTTCATTAACAAATTCCCTAGCCTCTTCTTCACTTCCTGTCCATAATAAAATCAGGTCATCAATGTACCTTCTATAAAATTTCATATATTTAATCGCAAGAGGGGACCGTGCGATGGACACCGACTCAAACGCACCCATGTAAAGACCTGCGTAACTGGGTGCGAATCTGGTGCCCATCGCAAAGACCCTCACTTGCCTATACAGTTTTTCTTGATCACCAAATACATTATTTTGTAATATGAAATCAATACTAGTTAATAAAAACTCTTTCTGTGCTATAGGTAATTCAGAATCCTTAGTTAAAAAATACCTTACTATTTCTACCCCTTTATTATGCGGAATATTCGAGTAAAGTGAGTTGACATCTAGGGTTATTAATAACGCTCCTGGCAACGGGGATAACTTAATAATTAAATCTATCAGTTGGGAGGAATCTCTTAAATAAGATAATCATTTCATATTGTACCTCTGTAGGAATAAGTCTATGTAATGGGAAAGATTGCTTGTTGTTGAGTTAATACCCGAGATAATCGGGCGTCCGGGGGGGTCACTTGTTGATTTGTGTATTTTAGGAAGGAAATAAAAATGTGGTATTTTATATTTATCAATGTTCAGGAATTTAAATTCTTTTTTATTTAATATCTCCATTTTTTTAGCGTTTTTTATCATATTTTTGTATTGAAGAAATATGTCCTGTAAAGGATTAGTATTTAATTCAATGTAATAGTTCTTATCCTGTAAAATACTCTCACTCTTCTTATTATACCATTCCCTATTCATAATTACTATTCCCCCTCCCTTATCTGCTCGTCTTATAACCAGGGTTTTATCCTCCTTAATATTTCTAATAGCTACTCTTTCTCCCTTAGTTAAATTATCTTTTTGTTTTTTATCCTTAATATCTCTTATTTCCTTTAGAGTAAGATGATGAAAAGTTTCTAAATGGGATCCTTTATGTTGTACAGGATAATACCTGCTCACAATTTTTGGATGTACATGAAAATATTGATCCTTACTTGGTAGAGCTTCTTTATTAGATTCTACTTCTTTTGCTCCATTTTCACTACTTATTCCTTTCATTTGTTCTATAATGAAATGTCTTTGAACAGTTAGTTTTCTAATGTACTCATTAAAGGGAACCAACCACCCCCAATGACCCCCCCGGACTATTAATATGGCTCCCTACACCCAGCACATACATGTGCTGCAATGTTTTTTGCTAAAAAAACTGCTTTTTAAAAGTTGAGATAATGCTTTATAAAGTATTTAACGAAGGGACGGGTGGGCGTTACTTAGCTGTGGCTAAAGCCGGGTTGCAGCTGCCACTCATCATCCTGTGTCCCCTCGCAGCAGTAACGGCCAGCCCTTTGATCAGCGTCACAGCCTGGTGCACGGGCTCGCATGCCCGTGCACACGTCATCAGCTACAGCCGGGTAGCGAGCGCGCGCTCTGACTTCCTGCGCTCGGCTGTGGAAGTCAGAGCGCGCGCTCGCTACCCGGCTGTAGCTGATGACGTGTGCACGGGCATGCGAGCCCGTGCACCAGGCTGTGCGCTGATCAAAGGGCTGGCCGTTACTGCTGCGAGGGGACACAGGATGATGAGTGGCAGCTGCAACCCGGCTTTAGCCACAGCTAAGTAACGCCCACCCGTCCCTTCGTTACATACTTTATAAAGCATTATCTCAACTTTTCAAAAGCAGTTTTTTTAGCAAAAAACATTGCAGCACATGTATGTGCTGGGTGTAGGGAGCCATATTAATAGTCCGGGGGGGTCATTGGGGGTGGTTGGTTCCCTTTAAAGTCTATATATAATGTCAAGGGATTAATGTGTGGCGCCCCTGCGCCCAAGTGGCCACAAAGGGAACTGCAGCCAGGCAGGTAGGACATGGTAAACACTACACCCTCACAGCCCACATACCCACGCATAGAAGGGGTTACATCCAGCCCTGAGGTTAGACACTATATGAGACCAGAGGGGTGGTGGATGAGGAGTGGGTTGGGCACACCAGAGGTCAGGTGACTGACAGTATATAGAGAGGGGGAGGAGTGAAGGAGGTCAGTAGGCCCAGGGTGCCGAGCCGAAAAGACAGAGAGAGATTACACGTCCTGGAAGAGCCTAAGCCGAGGAGTGCAGACCCGTACTGAGCCAGTGTGAGCCAGATGGGGGGGAAAGCCCGTCCGACGCTGAAACCACTGGGAGTGTAAAGGAAAGAGAAGGGACGGTGCAACCCGTGCCCTAGACCGCAGCTGAAGCTACTGACGGCAGGTGGAGAAGCCCTCCTAGTATACCGAAGGAACACAGAGGAAGGAGCCTGGCAGAGCCTCGTGCTAGAGGACTGTTGGAGGCTGGGCTAGAGCAGAGTGTCGGCTCTGAAGGGGACCGACGATTCACCCGGTATCCCCAGATTCACCGACGGGGAGCTCCAGTTTCAGGCTGGAGTTCCTAACCCAAAGGACAGGCAGCTAAGTGACGCACTAGGACTCACAGAAGCCCGAGTCACCGCCATACTGTCCAGCGTTCACACACACCCGTGTAAGATGGAGAGAGTAATAGCCCGGAAAGGACACTTAGAGACTGTGTGAGGGGTCACAGGAGGAAGGAGCCTGGCTGCAGGAGAGAAGGGAACCCGGAAAGGGAGTAGAAAGCAACCGTGTGTTGAGAATGGTGTAACAACTGCCAATAACTTGTAAGCTGACTGAAACAACGAGTAAAGCTTTGGAAACCCTGCATTGCCTCTCTTGCCTGCTTCCATCTGCAGACCATTTCTCCCATACAGGCTTGCACCAGAAAGACCTCAACCTGCAGAGCCACAGCTCCAGCTTGTCAGCTCCAGCCAGGAGAAGCGATCCCTGCAGCCTGTGAAGTAAGTGTGCTCAAACTACACACACAATAGACTTTAACCCTTACTGCCCCGGGGGATACAGTTCTCCCCACTGGAACTATACCATCCCCGCTGCCATTCCATTACCCCCGGAGGTTCTGCAGCAGCGGCGGCCCCATCACTGGCCTCACCAAGTGGGTGGCGTCACCCGTGACAATCCCCTTGTAAATAATTCCCCTTTTATTGTGAGGGCCCAGGGACACGGTCCGGTACCGAGTACCCTAGTCCCGCCTGGGGCTCCACAACCGTTTGACTTAGGGCAAAAGGACAGCCCCTTTCCCAATAATTTAATTTCATCCTGTGTTAGCTTTCTGTCTGACAGATTAAAGATCCCATGATTAAGAGGATTTTCCACTCCCTTTTTATTGTTAGGAGAAATATATTTTTTATTATTTTTGTTATTATTAATTTTTTGCCGTTCCTGTTGTATGTTTAAAATATTCCTTCTTAATCCAGTTTGGTTTTTTTCAATTCTTTCCCTAGAGTAGGTGAGGGTTGTATGATTCCGAGATCCTCCCCCTCTGCATCCTCTCCTTGTCTTTTTCGTTTGGTTTTGCGGCAAGTGGCCAATTGAAAAAACTGTGTAATTTTCCCCAAGTGAGTATTCTTGATGTCTCCGTTCTCATTTATTTCCTTTTCAGTATTAGAAAATGTGTTATGTGTGTTGCTATCTGAATTTATTTCCGTGTTCTGTGTGGTGGTTTCCTCATGTGTTACATTAAATATTTCATTGCTATTACTAGGTTGTGATTTAGGTGAAATGGGTAGTTCACAATAAAAAGTGTCTTCCAAATTATTAATGTGACTATGTGCAGGTGAACAATTATGTAAAGTGAAAAGTTCAAAGGAGTTATTAGTAGTAGTTTCCTGTGTTTCTAGATTAATAATACCTTCAAAAAAATCAATTAATGGTGTATGATCCTTAATTGTGATCTCAGAATCAAGAATTGAATGAATTATTTCATTGCTCTGATTGGACTCTTTCTCCATAATGGCTGGATTATTATAACCAAAACTAATTTCAATCGGATTTTCCTCGCTATTTGGCATGTCTTTTACATCTGTTTTCAACAAAGCACTCTGATTTTTATGATCACTATTATCTTTCTTGGTGATGGTTCTGTTTTTCTTTTTCTTTTGTTCATTATTCCCTGTATTGTCCTTAGTATTTCCTTGTTTTTGATTCTCTATTTTTTGTAATTGTTTCCCTCCATTTATTAATGATTTTTTATGTTTTTCATAGTGGTTTCTTTGTTCATCAGTTTTAAGCAGGATATTTATTCCCGATTTTTCCTTATTTGTATCCTTTTGAATTTTCTTATCCTTATTACCATTAATTTCAGTTTTATCTTGTTTTTTATTTGAATGAATATTTTTATTTTTATTATTTTTTTTGTTTTTATCTTTATCTGGGGTGGAAGGCAAAGGATCAATTGTTATTATTGAATTTATTTCCATTTTTTCAGGACTATCAGTTGTTTTTTGTTTTTTTTCATTTATCCCACTTTTCTCATTTTTGTCTCTCAAATGCTTACTAATTTTCTTCTTTATCAATTCCTCTTCTAGTTTCAATAATCTTATTTTCAGTTTTGCATTACTTTCTTTAAAATCCTGGCTATGTGTAAACTGATTAATTTCTGTGCAGATTTTACTCATATCTTGTATCGCTTGTTCCGCCAGTATCAACCGTTTTTGTAATAATATTCGTAGCATGCCTAGCGAGCATTCTAGTATGTAATTGTCTCATATCCTAGTATATTCAACATCGTTCGGATAGGTTGATTTTTGGGGTATTTTTAACCCTCTAGGTATTAGTTTTTCTGTAAGATATTTTTTGAGGAAGATCGCATCAACATGATTAATGATCTCGATTTTGCATCTATTTTCATATTTATGAAAAATAGAGATCATATTTTTTCTATCCTCATCTTTTAATTTATTCTGAGGGTTAGGGGAATTTGACATCTCTAAATTCATGTCTTCTCCAAGGAATTCTAATATTTTGAGTTCCCTATGTGCCTCTCTGTTGTTACCGTATATACTCGTGTATAAGCCGACCCGTGTATAAGCCGACCCCCCTACTTTTGCCCCCAAAACCTGGGAAAATTTATTGACTCGTGTATAAGCCGAGGGTGGACCCCAGCACAGGTATACAGCCCCCAGCAGTGTGGTATACAGCAGCCTCCCCAGTGGTATATACAGGCCCCAGCAGTGTTACAGCAGCAGCCCCAGTGGTATATACAGCAGCAGCCCCAGTGGTAGTATACAGCAGCCCCAGAGGTATATACAGCAGCCCCAGTGGTAGTATACAGCAGCAGCCCCAGTGGTAGTATACAGCAGCAGCCCCAGTGGTAGTATACAGCAGCAGCCCCAGTGGTAGTATACACGCAGCCCCAGTAGTATATACAGCCCCAGTGGTAGTATATAGCCCCAGTGGTAGTATATATACAGCCCCAGTGGTAGTATATAGCCCCAGTGGTAGTATATAGCCCCAGTGGTAGTATATAGCCCCAGTAGTAGTATACAGCCCCAGTGGTAGTATATAGCCCCAGTGGTAGTATATATACAGCCCCAGTGGTAGTATATAGCCCCAGTGGTAGTATACAGCCCCAGTGGTAGTATATAGCCCCAGTGGTAGTATACATACAGCCCCAGTGGTAGTATATAGCCCCAGTGGTAGTATATAGCCCCAGTAGTAGTATACAGCCCCAGTGGTAGTATATAGCCCCAGTGGTAGTATACATACAGCCCCAGTGGTAGTATATAGCCCCAATGGTAGTATATAGCCCCAGTAGTAGTATACAGCCCCAGTGGTAGTATATAGCCCCAGTGGTAGTATATAGCCCCAGTGGTAGTATACATACAGCCCCAGTGGTAGTATATAGCCCCAATGGTAGTATATAGCCCCAGTAGTAGTATACAGCCCCAGTGGTAGTATATAGCCCCAGTGGTAGTATATATACAGCCCCAGTGGTAGTATATAGCCCCAGTGGTAGTATATAGCCCCAGTGGTAGTATATAGCCCCAGTAGTAGTATACAGCCCCAGTGGTAGTATATAGCCCCAGTGGTAGTATATATACAGCCCCAGTGGTAGTATATAGCCCCAGTGGTAGTATATAGCCCCAGTGGTAGTATATAGCCCCAGTGGTAGTATACAGGGCCCCAGCAGGGCCCCCCTCATAATCTGGCGCCCCCACCTCAGTTTCTGGGCCCCCCCGCATGCAGCGCTGCACATATACATTACGTGTCTAGCAGCTGTTACCCTCCGGTGGCAGATCGCGGCTCCCGGCTCCGGGCTCCATCTTCCTCGCTGTCTTCCTGCTTTGTGACCGGCGCGATGACGTCATCGCGCCGGTCACATGACAACCAGGAAGACAGAGAGGAAGATGGAGCCCGGAGCCGGGAGCCGCGATCTGCCACCGGAGGGTAACAGCTGCTAGACACGTAATGTATATGTGCAGCGCTGCATGCGGGGGGGCCCAGAAACTGAGGTGGGGGCGCCAAACTTTGAGGGGGCCGTATGACTCGCGTATAAGCCGAGGGGGGGACTTTTCAGCCCAATTTTTGGGCTGAAAAACTCGGCTTATACGCGAGTATATACGGTAATATAAAAGTCCATCCTATTTTATACCCTTTTATAATTACCCTTATAAATATGTAGGTAAAAATGCAGATATACAGGTGACAATTGTTATTATAATCAATGTTCAACAGTTAAGTCAGAATTATTGTAATCAATATTCCAAAGCTTGACCAAAAGGAATTATACCAGCAAGGAACTTGATCAAGCTGTTTCCAAGTCCACAGTAATTAGTTCAATTCACACTTAGTCTCCTACTATTGCTTTCATATACTAGGTCTCTGTGGTTTAGTAGAAGCATTCGTTATCCATTCTCTCTCCGCTCATACATCCAGGTGCATGCAATACAAAATATTACATTTTTTTTTTTGTATTTTAATTTTATATTTATATTTATATTTATTTATTTTTTTTTATTTTTATTTTTTTATTTATATTTTTTAATTTTTATTTTTATTGCTTATTTATTTTTATTTTTTAAATTTTTTTTTTTTTTTTTAATTTATTTTATTTTATTATTATTTTCATTTTTTTTTTTATTTTATTTTATTTTTTTTTTATTTATTTTATTTTATTATTATTTTCATTTTATATATATATTTTTTTTTTTTTATTTATATTTAATTTCAATTTTTGTTTTTAGTCATACAATTTTTTAATCATATAATTATCTATGTTCTTGTGCTTGTATACTTTGATAGTGGTGCTATTGATGTTGAATTTATTACATGCTGTAAATGTGCTTTTTATAAAGTTTTTAATAATAGGTATTTTTTTGGTAATTTTAATATGTATAAGTTATTTTAGTGTTAAGGATGAGAGAGAAAATACATTTTTAATGTATATATTTTTATTTATTGCATTTTTATTCATTGCACTTTATTACAATGCATTGTATATGTAGACTGTTTTGATGAACCCAATCCAACCTCCATTTGTTAAATTGTCATGAACCCAGAACAATTCCCCCCTCCCCCCCTTTTGTGTGAAATGTATATAAACATTGTTAACTCAGGATCCCAGTAATCACTTGAGAAAGACGCTATATGCGTTGAAACGCGTTGTGGCTAGAGGGATCTATTTGTCGATTAAAGCTGATAGGTAAACTATTCACTGGTCGAGTCCTTGTGTGTACCTTAGCGCTCATTATATCACATTATCTTTTGGAGCTGCATATACTTTCTTCCCGGCTGGGAAGTGTGATAGCCAGCAGCTCTGGGCCGCAAGACCTTGACAGACATCATTACACCACTCCCTTGGAACAGTTACTTGCAGAAAGAGAGATACGGAGGGCACGTGCAGGTTCCATCCCGCCGCTCATATTCAACTAGGAGAGCCCAGCAGCACGAGCGTTTAATCCAGTTGTGCGGACTTGCACAACTCGAGAAGGTGAGCGGTGGGGTTAATAAACCGACCCCATGTATTGATCCATAACAGTTTGGCGCAAACGATTTTGTTTTTTTCCCCTTTTGTATTGCATGCACCAGGAATAGAGATTTGGAAGCTTCACTGGGACAATGAAGTGGATGTGATTGATGTTTGTTGTGTGTGAGCAACCACAGCTGCTTCACAAATTGATCCGTAAAAATTAAAAAGTACTTTTTTTTTCCACAAAAATATTTTTTTTCATCATTACGGATTGATTTGTGAAGTACCTGGGGATTCAAAGTGCTCACTATGCATATAGATTTGTTCCTTTGGGAGTCTAGTTTCCAAAATGGGGTCACTTGTGGGGGAGCTCCATTGTTTAGGCACACAGGGGCTCTCCAAACATAACATGGTGTCTGCTAACAATTTGAGCTCTTTTTCTATTCAAATTGTTAGCAGACACCATGTTGCGTTTGGAGAGCTCCTGTGTGCCTAAAAATTGGAGCTCCCCCACAAGTGACCCCATTTTGGAAACTACACCCCCCAAGGACCAAATCTAGATGCATAGTGAGCATTTTGAGCCCCCAGGTGCTTCACAAATCAATCCGTAATGATGAAAAAAAATATTTTTGTGGAAAAAAAAGTACTTTTTCATTTTTACAGATCAATTTGTGAAGCACCTGGGGTTTCAAAGTGCTCACTATGCATCTAGATTTGTTCCTTGGGGGGTCTAGTTTCCAAAATGGGGTCACTTGTGGGGGAGCTCCAATGTTTAGGCACACAGGGGCTCTCCAAACATGACATGGTGTCCGCTAATAATTTGAGCTCTTTTTCTATTCAAATTGTTAGCAGACACAATGTTGCGTTTGGAGAGCAGCTGTGTGCCTAAACATTGGAGCTCCCCCACAAGTGACCCCATTTTGGAAACTAGACCCCCCAAGGAAAAAATCTAGATGCATAGTGAGCACGTTGAACCCCCAGATGCTTCACAAATCAATTCGTAATGATAAAGAAAAATTTTTTTGAGGAAAAAAAAAGTACTTTTTCATTATAACGGATCAATTTGTGAAGCACCTGGGGGTTCAAAGTACTCATTAGGCATCTAGATTTGTTCATTGGGTGGTCTAGTTTCCAAAATGGGGTCACTTGTGGGGGAGCTCCAATGTTGAGGCACACAGGGGCTCTCCATACGCAACATGGTGTCCGCTAACAACTCCAAGGGACAAATCTAGATGCATCATGAGGACTCTGAACCCCCAGGTGCTTCACAAATTGATCCGTAAAAATTAAAACATTATTTTTCTTCCACAAAAATCTTATTTTTTTATTGTTACGGATCATTTTGTGAAGCACCTGGGGGTTCAAAGTACTCATTAGGCATCTAGATTTGTTCGTTGGGTGGTCTAGTTTCCAAAATGGGGTCACTTGTGGGGGAGCTCCAATGTTGAGGCACACAGGGGCTCTCCATACGCGACATGGTGTCACTAACAATTCCAATTGTTAGCGGACACCATGTTGCATATGGAGAGTATGTAGTGTACGTCAGGTTGGTCTGGTGTAGTGTGAGTCAGGTTGGTGTGTAGAACGTATAAGGAATAGAGGAACGTGGGGTCCTCTTCCTCATACAGCCTAACGTGTTGATCCAGAGTAAGGCAAAAAAAAACCATGTGGCAACACTAGCTCCACATTGGGGGAAAAAATTCCTTCCCGACTCCACATATGGCAATCAGACTAGTTCCCTGGATCAACGCCCCATCAACAATCTAGTATGTATAACGGTAATGTTATACTTTTCAAAAAAGGCATCACTCATTACAAGACTAGTGTAGTGTAGATCAGGTTGGTGTTTGTGGTGTAGTGTATGTCAATTTGATGTGTGTTTCTGCGTCAGCCTGGTGTGTGTGGTGTAGTGTATGTCAGGCGGGAGTCTGTGGGTTATGTAGGATGTGTTCAGTCCATGGATGTGTGATAGACTTTGAAGCAGTCTTTCATGTACAGTCCAGGTTTGTCAGGACAGGTTTCACATTGGAAACGGGTGTCCTTTCATATCCCCCTTTTGTAGCAGACCCGGCACTTTTTTTGTGATCTTGCCATCTTAGCTGTTTGCGGCACCTCACCAGGAAAATGTTGCCCTGGTACTATGCGTGAACCTTGAGTTCCAGGGGTGCTGGGGCCCGCTTCGTCTTCTCCAAACAGGAGGGCCCTTATCACCGCCTCCTGAAACTGAAGGAAGGTGTTGGTGGTCTGGCCTGCACGTGATAGCATGTATGCATTATACAGTGCTGTTTGAACAATATGCACGGCCAGTTTTTTGTACCACACCATGGTCTTCCTCATGGCACTGTAGGGCTAGAGGACTTGATCAGAAAGATCAACTCCTCCCATGTGCTTGTTGTACCCCTGGGCACAGTCCGGTTTGTAGACCTGTGCTGGGGTACCTCTGGTGGTGGTTGCCGTAGTGCTGGGACCATGGCTGGGCACTAGTGCTAGGTTGGGAGTGACTAGCACCAGGTTGGGGGTTACTCACAGATGGCTGTGGGTCTTCCTTATGGCCTCCGGCTCCTCTTCTCTATGCTCCGGCTCCTCTTCCCCATGCTCTGGTTCCTCTTCCCAGGGCTCTTCTCCCTCTGGCTCCGGACGAGGTCTTGTCCTCCGACGTCTTCTTGGTGGCGACTCGGTGTCACTGGAGGAGAAAGATTCGGAGGAATAGATGAACTTGGGGTCCTCTTCCTCACAATCGGCTTCGGAGGCAACAAAATCATATGCCTCCTTAGCCTTGTACACCCTTTCTGACCGTGTTGAGCGGGATCGGCGGGACATTTTGTGTGCTTTGTGCGTGTGTACAAAAAAATAAAATTTTATTATAGTGTGTGTGTACGTGTGTATGTGCAAGTGATTGGTGTAACTTTCAAGCAGGGGTTGTCATGTGCAAGGGAATTATGGCAGGGGCTGTCTGGTGCGGGGGCTGTCTGGTGCGGGCGGTATAAGGCGGGGGCTGCCTGGTGCGGGGGCTGTCTACAACAGGAGCGGGGGCGACGGCGGCAGAGAGCAGGGGAGGAGGTTCTGCTGCAACGGCGCTGCAGTAAAAGGAGCGGGGGCGGCTAGATCCTGCGGCGGCGGTGCTACGGCAGGAGCAGGGGCGACGGCGGCAGAGAGCGGGGAAGGAGGTTCTGCTGCAACGGCGCTGCAGTAAAAGGAGCGGGGGCGGCTAGATCCTGCGGTGGCGGTGCTACGGCAGGAGCAGGGGCTACTGTGGCAGAGAGCGGGGAAGGAGGTTCTGCTGCAACGGCGCTGCAGTAAAAGGAGCGGGGGCGGCTAGATCCTGCGGTGGCGGTGCTACGGCAGGAGCAGGGGCGACGGCGGCAGAGAGCGGGGAAGGAGGTTCTGCAGCAACGGCGCTGCAGTAAAAGGAGCGCGGGCGGCTAGATCCTGCGGCGGCGGTGCTACGGCAGGAGCGACGGCGACAGAGAGCGGGGAAGGAGGTTCTGCTGCAACGGCGCTGCAGGAAAAGGAGCGGGGGCGACTAGATCCTGCGGCGGCGGTGCTACGGCAGGAGCAGGGGCGACGGTGGCATAGAGCGGGGGAGGAGGTTCTGCTGCCACGGCGCTGCAGTGAAAGGAGCGGGGGCGGCTAGATCCTGCAGCGGCGGTGCTACGGCAGGAGCAGGGGCGACGGCGGCAGATGAGATTCTGCAGCAACGGCGCTGCAGTAAAGGGAGCGGGGGTGGCTAGATCCTGCAGCGGCGGTGCTACGGCAGGAGCAGGGGCGACAGTGGCAGAAAGTGGGGGAGGAGGTTCTGCTGCAACGGCGCTGCAGTGAAAGGAGCGGGGGTGGCTAGATCCTGCGACGGCGGTGCTACGGCAGGAGCAGGGGCGACGGCGGCAGAGAGCGGGGAAGGAGGTTCTGCTGCAACGGCGCTGCAGTAAAAGGAGCGGGGGCGGCTAGATCCTGCGGTGGCGGTGCTACGGCAGGAGCAGGGGCTACTGTGGCAGAGAGCGGGGAAGGAGGTTCTGCTGCAACGGCGCTGCAGTAAAAGGAGCGGGGGCGGCTAGATCCTGCGGTGGCGGTGCTACGGCAGGAGCAGGGGCGACGGCGGCAGAGAGCGGGGAAGGAGGTTCTGCAGCAACGGCGCTGCAGTAAAAGGAGCGTGGGCGGCTAGATCCTGCGGCGGCGGTGCTACGGCAGGAGCGACGGCGACAGAGAGCGGGGAAGGAGGTTCTGCTGCAACGGCGCTGCAGGAAAAGGAGCGGGGGCGACTAGATCCTGCGGCGGCGGTGCTACGGCAGGAGCAGGGGCGACGGTGGCAGAGAGCGGGGGAGGAGGTTCTGCTGCCACGGCGCTGCAGTGAAAGGAGCGGGGGCGGCTAGATCCTGCAGCGGCGGTGCTACGGCAGGAGCAGGGGCGACAGCGGCAGATGAGGTTCTGCAGCAACGGCGCTGCAGTAAAGGGAGCGGGGGTGGCTAGATCCTGCAGCGGCGGTGCTGCGGCAGGAGCAGGGGCGACGGTGGCAGAAAGTGGGGGAGGAGGTTCTGCTGCAACGGCGCTGCAGTGAAAGGAGCGGGGGTGGCTAGATCCTGCGGCGGCGATGCTACGGCAGGAGCAGGGGTGACGGTGGCAGAGATGGGGGAAGGAGGTTCTGCTGCAACGGCGCTGCAGTAAAAGGAGCGGGGGCGGCTAGATCCTGCAGCGGCGGTGCTATGGCAGGAGCAGGGGCGACGGCGGCAGAGGAGGTTCTGCAGCAACGGCGCTGCAGTAAAAGGAGCGAGGGTGGCTAGATCCTGCAGCGGCGGTGGTGGTGCAGCAGAAGAAGCGGGGACGGCGGCGATGCTCTGCAGAGCAAGCGGTGGGGGATAACCGGCAGTAGAGGGGGAGCCGCAGGTAGGGGACAGAGATGGGGTGGTGAGGTTCTACAGCAGCAGCAGTGGTGCTGCTGCTCAGAACAAGCGGTGGGGGGTCAGCGGGCAATAGAGGGAGAGACGCAGGTAGGAGACAGAGATGGGGGCAGTAGGAGCGGTGAGGTTCTGCAACAACAGCAGCGGTGCTGCTGCTGCAGAACAAGTGGTTGGGGGGGTCTGGGCAGTAGATGGGGGCTGAGAATCAGGCAGGGGGCAGAGATAGGTTGGTGAGGTTCTGCAGCAGCTGCACAGAACAAGCGGTGGTGCTGCTGCAGAACAAGTGGTTGGGGGGGGCAGAGATGGGGTGGTGAGGTTCTGCAGCAGCTGCACAGAACAAGCGGTGGTGCTGCTGCAGAACAAGTGGTTGGGGGGGACAGAGATGGGGAGGTGAGGTTCTGCAGCAGCTGCACAGAACGTGTGGTGGTGCTGCTGCAGAACAAGTGGTTGGGGGGGGGCAGAGATGGGTGTGAAGAGGTTCTGCAGCAGCTGCACAGAACAAGCGGTGGTGCTGCTGCAGACCAAGTGGTCGGGGGGGACAGCGATGGGGAGGTGAGGTTCTGCAGCATCTGCTGCTGCAGAACAGCGATCGGTGGGGGGAGAGGGTTACTGGGGGGGAGGTTCTGCAACTGCAGCTGCGGTAGTGCTGCTGCCGCAGAACAATCGGCGGTGGCAGGGGCGGCGGTGGCGTCGGCGGTGATCAGGGGGTTAAATCTTTATTTTTACCGGCGGCGGGCAGTCAGGGGCGACAGTAGCAGGGGCTCTTCCCTCTTCAGCCTTCTCGGACAAGATGAGGCTGAGGAGGGAGGGCATAGACAGGTCACATCGCCCCTCCAGATGTCATTGGACAGCAAGCGTCACATGGACGCTTGCACCAATGAGATCGGGGATGGGGGGGGGGGGCGGTGAGCAGGGAGGCACCCTCCCAGGGGTCATCTACAGGTCCCTGGCTACGTACAGCTCCTGTGTTTTTTTCTAAACAAAACACCGGAGCTGTACCAGCGCAAACCTGCCAGGACGTTATACAACGTCCTGTGTCGGTAACGGGCCGAAACACAGGACGTTGTACAACGTCCTATGTCGGGAAGGGGTTAAGTGTGGTAATGTGCACAGCAGAACCACTAGTGAGTAAAATGGCCTGGAGCAAGCTTTGTAGCAGGCAGTAGGAAATGTTTGGACTACTGATTTCCGTTGGGCAATAACCACCTTTTTAGGTGTGGTAATGTGGATAGCGGAAGTACCAGCTGGGAAAATGGCCTGGTGAACAGACCCACCGCGGAGCAGACAGTGTCAGAGAGAGAGGCGGCACTGCAGCCATTCCTCTCCCTCCAGGGAGAAGCGGAGGCATGGAGGGGCCTGCAGTAGAGATGGGGAGGTGGGGCCCAGAGAGATTGACTGGAGATAGGAGGACCTGTGTGACGTGAGCCCTTCACATCACCTGGGTCCTCCTATCTCCAGTCAATCTTCTGGGCCCCGCCTCCCCATCTCTACTGCAGGCCCCGGAAGTTGTTCCAACTTCCATTCCACAGTGCGGGAGCCAGCAAAATGTGTAAAGAGATAAAGATCATGATGAGCTGCAGCAGCAGCTGGTGGTGGTGGGTAGTGTGTGTTTGTGTTTGTGTGTGTGTGTGTGTCGCTCTCTCTTTGTGTGTGTGTGTCTTTTTGTCTATGTGTCTGGGGCTCTGTGTGTCTGGGGCTTTGTGTGTCTGGGGCTCTGTGTGTCTGGGGCTCTGTGTGTCTGGGGCTCTGTGTGTCTGGGGCTCTGTGTGTCTGGGGCTTTGTGGCTGGGGCTTTGTGTGGCTGGGGCTCTGTGTGGCTGATTGTGTGTGGCTGGGGCTTTGTGGCTGGCTGTATGTGGCTGGCTGTGTGTGGCTGGGGCTTTGTGGCTGGCTGTGTGTGGCTGGGGCTTTCTGGCTGCTTGTGTGTGGCTGGGGCTGCATGGCTGTGGCTGATTATGTGTCTATGTTGCTAGGGCTGTCTGTGGCTGACTGTGTCTGTGTGGCTGAGGCTGAGTGGCTGGCTGTGGGTGGCAAAATGTGTCTGTGTGGCTGACTGTGTCTATGTGTGGCTAGGCTGTGTGGCTGCATGTGGCTGTCTGTGTGTCTGACTGTGTCTTTATGAGGCTGGGGCTATGTGGCTGTGGCTGGCTGTGTGTGCCTATCTATGTCTGTGTGTGGCTGGGGCTGTGTGTGGCTGACTGTGTGTGGGTGGCTGGCTTTGTGGTTGGCTGTATGTCTGTGTGTGGCTGACTATGGCTGTCTATATTGCTTGCTGTGTGTGTGGCTGGCTGTGTCTGTGTGTGTGGGTAGCTGCGCCTGTGTGTGGCTGGCTTTGGCTGTGTGTGTGGCTGTCTATGTGGCTGGCTGTATGTGTGTGGCTGTATGTAAGGCTGGCTGGTTGGCTTTGGCTGTGTTTGTGTGGCTAGCTGTGTGTGGCTGTATGTGTGTGGCTGATTGTGTGTGTGGCTGATATTGTGTGTGTAGCTGGCTGTGTCTGTGTTTGGCTGGCTGTGTCTGTGTGTGCCTGTGTGTGGCTGGCTATGGCTGTCTATGTTGCTGGCTGTGGCTATGTGTGTGGCTGGCTGTGGCTATGTGTGTGGCTGTCTATGTGGCTGTGTCTCTCTGTGTGGCTCTCTGCATCTGTGTAGCTGTCTATGTGGCTGGCTGTCTATGTGGCTAACTGTTTTTGTGTGGTTGTGACTCTGTGTGTGGCTGTGGCGGGCTGTATGTGTAGCTGGCCACTGGGACATCCAAATGCTGTGCGAGTGTCCGACAGTTTTCTTAGATCACATCCATGTGCAATCTGTTTTGTTTCTCAGCAGCTATTACTGTAGAATCATTTACAGGAACATTTTACAGTTTTCTCAGCTGAAGAATGATAATGTATCAGTGAAAAAAACAGATGCCTCTCGGATGGTCCGTGTGCTGTCAGTGTGCGGTCCATGATTTTGTCTGACCCATAGACTTGCATTGGCGAGTCTCGCACATGACTCGCATATAACAGGCGGTGGCGCGGTGACACGCCGCTCACAGCCTGATCTGATTACCTCATGGCATAGTAAGCATCTCATGGAGCAGGGGGGTCCCTATGTATGGATGGGGGGTTATACTTACCCACGTTGTGGCCATTTTCTTTGGCATCATGCTCTTCAGACTTTTATACTGGCCTGATGGCATCTTGCCCTTATTCATACCTGGCACATGGGAGTTTCATGTTTTTTCCTTCTAATATTCCTGACAGGCTTTCCCCAAGCTGTGAGCCCCACGCAATATTGGAAGTCTACATAAGGAAGTTTCTATGTGACTTTTGTTTCATTCCTTCAGCATTTGTTTTTTACCATATAACATTTATATTTCTTTTATACACAGACTATAAAATGTATACCATGTGATCCTCACATCTAGGAGTGCTGTCTAATAGTGCATTATCCAGGTGTCCTTACAGTCTAGGTTTTTGACTGCTTTACAACATAGGTATTTAATTGTACCACAGTATACTGTTCCTGGAATTTTATTCATTATTCCTTTTCTATTCCTTGACTGATAGTACTGGTCTTTTTTCCTTATCTACTCCATATAGAGATTGAATTTACGTGGCCAACCTTTACTGTACACCAGATTTCCATTTCTTTTGTCAAAAAAGTATCTTATTTCAAGGTATCTGTTTTTCTCTTTGAGGTTTAATTGATGTTTAGCATGCAGTCCTCATCTAGAAAGAAGAATACATTTATCAATTATGATTGTATCAATAGCACTTTTATTTTTCATGGATGTATAATTATTGTATTTTTTTGTATGTGGCTGAATGAAGCGAATTATTTACGGTATGTAAAAAAACAATTTTTGGGACAAAGTTTTTTGTACTTTTATGTATGTTCACTGAAAATGTATTATTAAATGTTTTCTTGTAGTCCATCAAACTGATGAAGGCCGCATGTGGCCGAAAAACGTTTTTATGATTACTGAGACTTGATTGGGGTTCTGAAAATAAAAAATACAGCATCCAGAAGATTTTTTTGCTTCCTGTTTTTCTTGATATAGTGGGCTAGAGTTCTATGTATATATTGAATTCTATTTCCTCTAAGCACCCTCATTTCATTGGTGAGCCAAGCTCTCTATATATTTCATAAGTTTTGTAACGCAACAGCGATCTCACTATGTGTGACACGTAGCAGCAGCCAGGCCACTGCTGTGAGATCGCTGATCGTTACAAACCGTTCTGGACTATTTTTTGGT
This sequence comes from Allobates femoralis, assembly GCA_033576535.1. Lineage (NCBI taxonomy): Eukaryota > Metazoa > Chordata > Amphibia > Anura > Aromobatidae > Allobates > Allobates femoralis. Next base: position 96,218,869 of record JARQOC010000008.1, on the reverse strand, counting down.
CATTGTGCTCCTGCTGGGCAGTGTGCATCGCTGTGTTTGACAGGGACAACGACCAACGATCTCAATACAATGCCTGAGAGTGACAGGGTCCCAACGACCGCTGTATCGTTGCTGCTTCGCTAGTGAGATCTGACTGTTTGACATCTCACCAGCGATCACGTAGCGACGCACCAGCGATCCCTACCAGGTCGGATCGTTATCAGGATCGCTGGTGTGTCGCTAAGTTTGACAGGGCCTTAAGTAGCAGGTAGGCACGTCACCACAAAATTAAATCTAGAAAAGAACAAAGCCCACCTAGCTTGTCTAGAAATGAGTCTCTTAGCTGATTCAAGATACTGTAAGTCAGATATTTGTGGTCCGCGATAACAGTGACTTTATGTTTGGCACCTTCGAGGAAGTGGCGCCATTCCTCGAAGGCACTCTTTATTGCCAACAATTCACGATGCGTTAATTTTTCTCGGCAGAGGAAATTTTTTGTGAAAAGAAGACGCACGGAACAAATTGAGTGAGTGACAAAGTACTGGAGGGATATCTGGCTAGTCCTGTGTTGAGACTCCTAAACGAGGCTCCATAGACTCTATTTGCATATTCAAAATTCCCAGGGGGCAATGCGCCTAGCAATTCACTGTGTTTGAGCACTTTAGCTGGCTGCCCGCAGTGTTTTCTTGGACTGGTCTCACTAAGATCAGTGAATACTTTGTGTTGAAAGTACTTTGTGATGACACCGCTCCAAGTCCAACTTCAGAAGCATGCCTCCACAATAAAAGGAAGCTGCAGATTGAATGAACCAATATTGGATCAGACGAAAAGCAATCATTTAGCTTGGAGATTTCATAGATTGCCTCTGGTTTCCAATTAACCACATCAGCCACCTTCTAATTCATACCCGTAAGTGTTTTTGCAAACTTGGAGAAGTTTTTAATAAATCTGCGATAATAATGAGCAAATTCAAAAAAAGACTGCAGGACCTTCAGGGATTTAGCTGCATCAACTCCTTAATGGGCTGAACTTTAGAGGGGTCCATGCAAAAGCCTTTCTTTTGGTGTATAGAAGGAGTTTAAAGTGTTTTTACTTTGCTGTGTATTTTCTCCCTCTGTCTTCCCTTCCTCATGGTGTGTTATTGCAGTGGTCAGACTAGTGTACTTGTAGGCCTGTACTCCAGCCAGGATTAGGGCAGGGCAAGCAAGGGCCTAGTCATGTGATGACGATGGGGAAAGGGCCTATATAGGGATGATAGGGAGCGCATGGTCCAGCCTCGGGGGAGCTTCAGGAGGAGACCTCTATTCCCTCTCACTATAAACAGGGCCTTTCTCCTATTCCATTCCCATTGTCCTTCTAGTTTTGCACCGCACGCTGGGTGTCCATACGCTCAACGTGACACCATTATCTCCATTGTAGGTTCATGCAATCCAAATGTATATGTGGCTGAGCTGACATTACAATTAATATACTATGTATGTGGCACTCCTGTGGGTCCAGTTGACACAAAGGTACTGCATCTCAGGCAGAGGTGTGGTACCCCACTCCTGGGTAAGGAGGAGGCACTATCCGGTACCCACACACCCGCATTCAACACCACCCCACTGCAAGCCAGGACATCTGGGCTGACCCTATTGAAGGAGGGCCCAATCTCAGGCTGGAAGCAGGAGTAGGTAGAGGGGGTGGGTGGAAAGTAGGAAAGGAGAACAGGAGGACTTTGAGGAGTGAGAGGAGAACAAGACAGACATCCTGGGGACTGGAGCCACGAGAGGCCCATCCCAGGGCAGTGGAGAGTCAGAGGGAGGAGACGGGAGACAGAAGGGGTCCTAGGGGCACAAAAAGTGGAGAACCCACCTGTGTCGCTCAAATCCACGCTGACCAGAGTCGGGTGGAGGACCGGGTCGCAGAGGGAACTGCACCAGACTAGTAGAGAGACAAAGCCTCAACTAGCAAAAAGGAGGCTGCTGTAGTTGTACATGCAGTAGCCACAGCCGCACACACTCGCTAAAAAGGCGGCCCCATAGGGTCAGGGGATGGAGAGGACGTCGCCTGACAGGGCCCGAGGCTGCTGGCTCGGGACACTGTGCGTGAGGCGCAGGCCAGGAGTGCGAGAGCCAGCGCAGTGAGATGACCTGGAAAGGTACATAAAAAGGGAGTGCCGGTAAAGTGTACCAAATCTACCCGGGAGTTGGCTTGGTCACCAACCCAGAGGACTCTGCACCCGGCTGGCTGTTGTAACCTGGAGAACGGTGAGTAAAGTGTGAAGACTGCACCCTGCTGTGTTCTCAGATTATTTCCCACGTCCTCAGGCCTGCACAGTCACCATCACCACCATCCAAAAAGGTTACTTCATCCACGCTGGGGCCCCGCTCCACCTGTAGGGAGCAGTACCATCTTTGCTGCATCACCAACTGCCCCAGTAGTCCTCAACCGCAGTGTCGGCCATCCCTTGCTGAATACCATGGGTGGCGTCATGATTCAATCCAATATAAATTATCCCTGATTTTATGACATGGCCAGGGCCACGGAGTCGTGTCACGAGCCTGTGACCTCCCCAAAGAACTGTTCAACCCGGTTCCGAGTACCCAATATCCCCTGTGGACGTGTCATGAACTGATGTTTTTTCTGGTGCTAAATTCATGTTGGCCCAGCCTCTTAAATCTTTTGTTAACAATTTATGTGTTATACCTAAACACTATGTGTGTATTTTAAACTAAGTTAAATCCTTATTGCACTCCCTGCTTGCGGGTAACAAACCAATACAAGAGCATTGACAATCACTGCTACAGCGTTCTTTGATCGTGCCAACAGCATCATGACTGATATCTTTGCATACGTAGGGAGGAGGAGAAGATGCTTGTGTAATCCTCCATGTTTGTCAGTCAGACCTGAGCTGTAGCAGTGATCGACAGCTGTCATTGAAGAACCTGCTATGGTAGGCGTGGAGCGCAGAGAGGATTAGTGAGAAACGGGCTAGTTTTAGTTTCAATGCAATAGCACGATAAGATCACTCTCTCATCAGCATTATAGCATCCAAGCATACTGAGGAAGGAAGAAAAGAGGCCTCTCTTCTCCTCCTCCCTGTGCTTCCTTCATATGCTAGTTGGTCACTCACGCCACCATAAGCATGATCCCAGCCTTGACAGCGGTCACTTACTAGTCCACAAGTGGCATGCCTAGACTGCAGTAAGGATTCATTACCAATTGTACACATACAGATACTTTATAATGTTTAATATAACAAGGAATCGGTAAAACCAGTATTAGTAGGCTGATAATACGCTCTAATACCTTTATGGGGTAAATCCTGCTGTCAGTCTGCATTTAAATCCATTTTATCACTGCTAAGCATTATTTTAGTTATTGTTCCCATCATGGCACCATGGCACTTTGTTTTATACAAAGTGATGTCCCGGGCAAAAACAAAAGTGGGGCCCTATATTTAGCACTCAAATGATTATATTACCAGTATTTCCATAACTTTTAATAAAACACATGACTGATACCTGGCATCCATGCACCTCAGCAGATATTTGTCGATGTAGCATCATCAGCTTATGTCACCTCCCGATGCAACAATCAATGAAGCTGGACAACCACTTTAAGTTTAAGTCAAAAGATTCACTTAAAGAGGGTTATTCGGGATTCCATTTACATGCCTCTTGTGCCCGTCACCGTTCATAGTCTTAGACTGCTCCTGTCAGTGATTTTGCCGCTTCTGGTGCTGCTGATCCCTGGCCCTGGCGGACCTGTGTCTGCTAAATACAGTGACATCATCACTCCTGATGCCAGTGCACAGTGCAGGCGTCCATGTGAATGACAGTGGGTATTTCTCATTATATTTTTTATCACTTTAAGATTGCGCTTTTCCTTTCTCATATTTTTCTTCTTTTTGATCTTTTTACTTTAGGGGTTGAGTTGTTGCCTTATATGTTGTTTTACTTGTGTGACTGGTGTTGATGTGCTGAATAAATCTCATCAGTGCCCAGTCCTGTGTTGCTACCTAAGGGCTCAATCAGAAGTCTGATTTGCACGTGCAAGTGCTATCCATGTTTTTCTCAGATAGCACACTTATCTGTGATCAATCTATGGGGATATTTCCACTTACATGAAAATCGCAGAGACTTGTCCAATTTTGAGCCGACAGGTTGACCAAAATTAGCAATGCAAGTTAGTGAGCCCAAGGCCGGCCTTAGGCTGAATGGTGCCCTGTGCTGCCGCTCCACTTTCACACCAGCCCTGAATGAGTATTACAAATAATGAAGTAAAAAAAATCACCAAATACTCAACATGTGCACATGGACTAGAGTCAGACAAACATAAATATAGTTGTACTACATTTGACCACTCTAATTTACATTTTTGTTTTATATTTTCTTGCTCCCCCATAGGAGCCCCACATAACCCCCTATATACAGGATGAGCACTTACATAGCCCCCTATATACAGTATGAGCCCTCACATAGCCCCATACATAGAGTATGAGCCTCCACATAGCCCCTATATACAGTATAAGCCTCCACATAACCCCTATATACAGTATAAGCCTCCACATAGCCCCATATACAGTACAAGCCCCACATTACCTTCCAAATACATTTCAAGCCCCACACAACCTGTATATATAAGCACACATGATGATGTGACGTCTTTGTTTCTGCAGTCCCACACAATGATTGGTGGAAGACGGAGCCAGCGGCACTGCCCTCTACCACTGCTGTCTGCATCCTATGGATGTAGCAGAGATATCGACTAATTGGTAGAGGGAGGGGACTGGAACAGTCAAGCTGTGTGCCCATGACACAGTCCTGTGTTTGAGACGCCTAACCGAGGCTCCACAGACTTATTTGCATATTCATAATTCCTAGGAGGCAATGCGCCTAGGAATTCACTGTGTTGAGCGCTTTAGCCAGCTGCCCGCAGTGTTTTCTTGGACTGGTCTCCCTGAGATCAGTGAATACTTCATGATCAGGATTAGCAGTTGTTTGCATGCAGTGTGTTTTCGCTGTGCCCAGAATCCTGATTGTGGGCACAGATCCCATGTTCTCCCACAGAGGAGAGAGGCAGTGTCTCTAGATCATGGGTATTTCGCCTCAGAGGGCTCGATGTGGCCTGTGGGTTCCACTTTGTCCATGCCTGTGCTAGCAGTCTGGCTGTAGGACATCATATGTGGATTGGTCCTCTGCAGGACTCTGTATAGTCAGACCTGCAGCAGTTGTGTCTGGGGCACAGTGAGATTTATAGCAGCACTTTGACCCTTCATACTGGTTGGTATCCGATGATGTCACACTGAGCGCCCGACCCCTGACTTGCATGAGGAGTCAATGTGCAGCAACAAATCCCTCTGATCCTACATGAAGGTATCCAGCCCTGGGCAAGTGAGGAAGTGAGCAGCGTCCGACCATCTCCTGCCTGCACAAATATTAAATCTCCTGTCCCATCACTGTCTGGAGGCCTCACTTACCAGGATACCACGATGTCAGGCCTCCCCCGCTGCTCACAGGCGTCTCTCCGGATGGCAGCATCACGTGAGTACTGTGCTGTGATGTAGGCAGCCAGCACATGTACTCATTTAGAGGTACAGTGCCGGCCACTGCCTGTGAATTAGCGGATGACTGGGTCAGGGTCTTCAGCGTGGCCTTTGCAGGACGTGAGGTAGAGAGATCATCAGCACATCAAGGTATTTGTGGCTAGAGGCCAGTCTGCCCCTGGCTACAAATCACTGTATGTGCTGATGATCTCTCTGTACCTCATGTCCTGCAGAGGCCGCCCTGTCCTCTGTAATCTGTACCTCCATCATGCCTGGAGCCGCACTGTTCACCTCATTTCAGTCTCTGGACCTGACAAGCTGAACAGTGCGGCTCCCGCTCCCGACATAAGATACATAGAACACTGACAGCCCGGCATTCAGTAATACAAGAGGCAGAGAAATAAGTACATTTCTGCCCCAAAAAGCAATAATTGAGTGAGCTCCCAGCTGGGGGGCCCTCCATGGCTAGGGGCCCTGGGCAAATGCCCAGTCTTCCCCTCCCCCACCAAATGCCTGCCCTGCATGGCACATTAGTACCATATCAACCTATATCAATAAACTGCTCAAATTAGAAATAAACATAGTTTACAAATGGAACTGAAAGATGTGCTTGTAAATATTCACATTGCATTATAAAATCTGAATTCTATTATTACATCACTCTCTACATATACAGTACTAGTAAATGTAATATGTGGCATGGACCTTTCCAATAATCAGTGCTTATTGTTAGCTATTCTGTTACTATGAGTACCATATAAACATTGCTGCTCTTTATTTGGTGACGTATAATTTGGTTGAGCACATGTGTGTCATCCATTACCGAGGCCTCCGCTGTGTGTACAGTACTTCAGTGCTTATGGCGTGAGCCGCATCTAATGTAATCAGAATGAAAAATTAAAACACAGACGGCTCATTGTGCATGAACTTCAAAGGCTTTCATCTGTACCGGACCTCTCAACAACATTCCCACAAAGATCACCCCTGTTCACCTATTTCATAGATATCATCCTTAAACTAGCATTTATCACTTCAAGTAATGTTTATTGAGTTTTCTTGATAATCAGTGTATTACAATGGGTTACAGCATTAAGTATTCATTTTAGTGTAATTAAAGTAATATAATGTACAAATTCTTTAACTAATAGCTCTATATTGTTGATAAGTATGCTTGATATAATCATCAATAATCTTCGTTTACAGAACACAGTGAATAAGGTGATAAAACAAACATTCTACAAGAACATCTTACGGCTCATATTACTAATAACATTCTACTAATAAGGAATCTTTTGTAGCTTTTTGTTGCTTGAGTCTTATTTTATGTTCAAAATATTTTTATTGCATAGATATAATCATACAAATTAATGGATTTTACAATCTAGTTCAATAGGAAGAATATCAGAATCGTACAGTTCAGATTAATTAATTTTTGTAATTAAGTCAAAATTGAGGTAGTATTATACATAGAATCTAGTAACTTCGAGATTTATAAAGTCTTATATAGATTCAGAGATTTGTAGTGCGTATTAGCATCAAATGGGTTACATTCAAACAGTTAAAGAACTATTTACAATTTTATAAATCATGTTAATCAATAAGGGAAGGCAGTAGAAAAGGGAAATTGGGGGGGGGGGGATAAATTGGAGTGTGAAGAGCCCATTGGAACCATTTAGACACAAGTGTGTAGAGTATTTCAGTATCATTATCTATCTAACATAACGCAAGGACTCACAACGGCGATGAGGGAGTCATAATGTGATTCCAGTTATACCATTTTCTATAGTGTTTGTTTAGTAAGTTGTTCCTGAGAGCAAACGCATGTTCAGAAGTGTTATGGCATGCAATTTTTTCAACTAAGTGTTCAATGTTAGGGGGAAGAGGGTCTCTCCATTTAGCTGCAATAGTATTTTTTGCTGCGAGAAGGATATGTGCTATTATAGGTCTATATTTGTTTGGTAGATCTTCAAGGCCTAGCAGCAATACTGCTAGTTCTGGAGTGAGTTTCAGATTTAGGCCTGATAATTTATTTATTAGAGATTCAACTCCTGACCAGAAAGAATTAAGTACTGCACAATCCCAGAAAATATGAGTAAGATTACCATTATGCAAACAATTTCTCCAACAAAGGGGAGAGTTAGTTTCTTGAATTTTGGAGAGCTTAACTGGTGTAAAGTACCACCGAGAATAGATCTTGTATTGTGTTTCTAATAGAGAAACACAAGGGATAAATCTATATATAGTTTCAAAGTTTTTTTGAAGCACATCAGGAGAGATATTTATTTTAAGATCCTTTTCCCAAGCTGTGATGTTGGTAGCTTGTTGGAAGATAGAGTCTTGATTAAAATTCTGATAGATGTGGCCAGTTTTCCAGAATATTTGGGCTTGTGGGAATTTATGCATTTGTACTAGATTATGTGGCAGAAAGAAGTTCAACTTATGAGTTTTAATGAGATTTTCAATTTTTTTCCATGTAGCTTCCTCTGCGTGGTTGAGTTTGTATTTGTTTTTTAGTATTAAGAAGGGTTCTAGTTTTTGTTTGTCATTTAAAATATCAGATATGAAGGTGATGCCTCGTTCTTTCCATGAGGTCAATCTAATTCTTGAGGATATGTATTCCAGAATTTCTATTTTTATCCAGGAAGGGGGAACCATAGGATACCATTTATTTGAGATTTTTAGTAATGATCTCCAGGCGAGAATTGTGGATCTAACTGTAGGTAATTCAGGGAGTGGTTTTGTTTTGTCGCATAGATAAGTGAGAGTAGCCAAATCTAAACCACCATGTGGATGTAGGGGATCTTCCATTGAGAGCCAAACAGGTTTCTCTCCTCCCGTCCACCACGACTGACTGAGTTTCACTAGGGTGGTATAATAATAGGAAGTTAAATTTGGGAGTGCTAGTCCACCTCTTTGTTTACTCTTTTCTAGGATTAGTCTAGCCACTCTCGGTTTATTTTTAGCCCATGTAAAGGAAACTAATTTGGTTTCTAATTTTTGTAACCATTTTCTTGGGATTATTAGTGGGAGCGATCGGAAGATATAGAGAAGTTTTGGTAGGAGGCACATTTTATATGCAGCTATCCTGCCTAACCAGGAGACCTCCTGTTTTGCTAAATAAAGCATATCTTTCTGCAGAGTTTTGTAAATATCATTTAAATTTGCTTCAATAATTGACAATAGTTGTTTGGTGAGCTTGATTCCAAAGTAGTTAATATGATTAGTTTCCCAGGACATTGAAAAGTTTCTTTTAAGGGTCTCTAATGTTCCAGGGTCAAGATTTAGGTGAAGAATTTGCGTTTTAGATAGATTGATTTTGTAGTAGGAAACTGCAGAGAATTGGTTGATAGTGTTTAGTAAATTGTTTAGTGAATTAATTGGATCTGTGATTGTTATGAGAACATCATCAGCAAACAAAGAAATTTTGTAATCTTTTTGGCGCAAGGGGATACCTTTTATTAATAAATTGGTTCTTATTTTTTCTGCCAGTGGTTCTATATAAAGATCAAACAAGGTGGGTGAAAGGGGACATCCCTGCCTCGTGCCATTTGTAAGAGTTATTTTGTCAGACAAAACATTATTAGTCATTATTTTTGCTGAGGGACATGAGTAGAGTGAAGAAATCGCATTCAAGAAGTTACCCTTAAAACCAAATTTCTCTAGTGTTTGAAAAAGATATCCCCAATGAACTCTGTCGAATGCTTTTTCTGCGTCAACAGCGATCATTAGGGCCGGAACTCCAGTCCTCTCTGAGTGGTGTAAAAGATTGATGGCACGTCTTGTGGCGTCAGAGGTTCCCCTCCCAGGAACAAATCCAACTTGATCTCTCTGTAGAAGTCCCGGAGATATCCTTTGGAGTCTTGAATTGAGAGCTTTGGCAATAATTTTTAAGTCTGAATTTAGTAATGAAATAGGGTGATAATTAATTACATAGTCTGGATCTCCTTTGTTCTTATAAATAACTGTAATTACAGCTTCTTGCATTTCTACTGGTAATGCCCTTTTTTCCGTAAGAGTATAGTTTATGAGTTTAGTGAGAAAGGGAGTGAGGGAGTTTTGGAAATTTATATAATATTCATTTTGGAGGCCATCTGGGCCTGGGGATTTATTCTTTTTCAAGGAATCTATTGTCTCTTTAATCTCTACTTCTGTAAATGGGGAGTTAAGAAAATCTAGATCTTTTTTAGATAAGGAGGGGAGTTTAATAGAATCTAAAAATTTGTCTATATTAGATTGTGTGGGCAAAGTTTCAGCCGAATCATCTCTCAAATTGTAGAGGTTTTTATAAAAGTTAGCAAAAACACTAGAAATATCTTTGGGATTTTTGTAAGTTTTGTTGTGTTTATCTTTTATTTGTAAGATTTTAGTTTTAGTCCTGTGGGCTTTAATTTTGTTAGCAAACAATTTAGTAGGTTTATCCATAGAGTTATAAAAGTTGGATTTCATAATACCAATGTATTTATCATACTCTGCCGTTAATAAATGTTTTAACTGGACTCTAAGTTTAAGAATTTCTGTGTGTGTTTCGTCCGTGGGCGTATGCTCCTGCGAGAGTTCTAAACTTCTAATTTGCTTAATTATTTTTTCTGTATTTGAAATGTTATCACGCTTCATTTTAGAATTAAATTGAATCAGATGGCCTCTGATTACTGCTTTGTGAGCAGTCCAAAGTGTAGGTAGTGAAATGTCACCCGTATTATTTTCTTTAAAGTATAGGTCTATCGTTTTTTGAATTGCAGCTTTATATTGCGGGTAGCGGAAGAGGAAAGAATTCGCTCTCCATATTTTTTGTTCAGAGTGGGAGTACCCCTGGTTGACTTCGAATAATAGTGCTGAGTGGTCAGACCACGTCCTGGGCAGAATAGTAATGGATTTAATATTTTGCAAAGTTCGGATGTCTGTTAGAAGTAGGTCAATTCTAGCGAATGATTTGTGGGCATCAGAATAATGAGTAAATTCAATTGACGAGGTATTTAAACAGCGGAAAGCATCAAATAATTCCTCCTTGTTTATCCAGGAGTCAATAGAAGTGTTTGTATTCCTGTTTTTATTCGATGAATCTAGATTAGAGTTGGGTACCGTGTTAAAATCTCCAAAAATAAGCAACTGGCCTTTTCTACAGTCTTGGACAATTTTTATTAAACTCTTTAGGAATGTAATTTGACTTTTATTTGGGGCATATATATTAACTATGGTATAACAAATATTGTCTATTTTACAAATGAGTATCAGAAAGCGACCATCTTCATCAGAAATCATGTCTATTTTTTCGAATTTAACAGAGTCTTTTACAATGATGGCAACTCCTGATTTCTTTTTTTTGTTAGAGGCTACAAAGATATGTGGGTAGTGTTTATTCGTGAATTTAGGTGGGTTGTTTGAAGAGAATTTTGTCTCTTGAAGACCAGCAATATCAATGTCTAGTTTTTTTAAGTCTGACCATACTAGGAATCTTTTCTGAGGTGAGTTGAGGCCCTTTACGTTATAAGACAAGAATTTCTTAGCCATACTCTAGTCTTTGCGCTTGTTTAGGTTCATAGGCTCTCCAAAAGAAAAAGGTATGGGAGGGAGATGGGGAAGGTTTATCATTGTAAAATAACAAATTGGTATTTTTCATTCTTAAACAATTGAAGATAAGTGAAAAAAAAAAATTAGGTGATATGCACCAGTAACAATTTGGTAACTGTAAACAATATAAAGTGTAACAGCGGAAGGGTCAATGCCGGTGTAAAACTTCCGTAAAAGCTCAAGATTTAGCCTTTGTGCCCAGGCTAGGACCAATACTGATTATCAAGATCACAAATAATTAGTCATATGCAATCATGTGTCAGAAATGCGTAAATCCTTTAGGATTTTTAGTCCAGTTGTTGTATCGTCTATTGTGATGTGTTTTTGGTTAAATGTAAAGGAAACATTAGTTATGGGTCTACCCCATCTGTAGGGGATTTTGTTTTTCTGGAGGACTTCAGTAATTGGTTTTAATGATTTGCGTTTAATCATGGTTTCCTTTGAAACATCTTTGAAAACCTTGATTTTCTCAAAAGGAGAGGGAAGTACTTTATTATTATTATTATTATTTATTATTTATTATTGAGTCTTATTTTATAGCGCGTATATCTAAAAGGTTCAAGGTCCCCTACTTGGTTGCTCAAATAAGTATTTAGTTTAATTTGAAAGTGTGCTTCTGTCAGATCAATGTCATTAGGGCTAGATTAAATTAAATGAAATGGTTGATGATGGAGTCTTGCCACGGATCCCATTTATGATGAAATTTTACTTGGGTGTTGTTTTTAATAGAGAAATGGTATTCCAGATTTTTTGTGGAATGATAGGGTTTCTAGAACATCTTGGATTTTTAGAGTGATGGTGCTTTTCCAGTTAGAAGCTATTAGTTTGTTTGCGATTAGAATAATATGTATAACTATGGGTCTATATTGTTTTATAATTGTGTCAATGTTTAGTAATAATAATGTTAGTTCCGGTTTTAAAGTAATGCTCAGATGAGTGATTGAGGATATTAATTTTTGTAAGTCTCTCCAGAATTCTCTGATTTTGGGACATGCCCAGAATATGTGTGTTATATTTCCTGTTTGTTTACAGTGTCTCCAACATTCATTTGTAAGTTCTGGGTTCATTAAGTTTAATTTATGGGGGGTGAAATACCACCGGGTAAGCAGTTTATAAAACGTCTCAATCAATGATACACAAGGTATGTATTTATAGATGGAGGCCATTACCTTTTGAAGCTTTATTTCTATTGGGGTCTCTGTGATTTTTAGTTCTTTCTTCTATGAGTCCAATTGTTTGAAAGGCTGAAAGTCTTCATCGTCATTAAATATTCTATAAATATTTTTGGTTTTCCATGTGGAAATGTCCTTTAGGAGGTTAGCAATATTGCTTGGGAGGGAAAGTGGTGGGGATTGTTTCGAGAGTATTTTTTCCAGTGGTTTCCAAGTCTTTTTCTGTGTCTTTGATAGGTTGAATTCGTTTACCAGGGTCTGGAAGGGCTTAAGGTTGTCTTTATCCATGATATCCTCTATGTTGTTGATGCCTGATGCTTTCCAGGTTTTAAATTTTAGTCTAGGTGAAAATGCAGATAAGGTCTCAGTCCTCATCCATTTCATTTGCTGCGAGTTGAAGTTTTTCCTAGAGGATGTCTCGAATTTTTTCCAGGTTGTTATGGAGTATTTGGTGATTTCCTCATTTGGAAGTCGCTTTTTGGGGTTACATAAATGGGAGATCACCAAGTCTCCAACCACAGTATTTGTACAGTATGAGTCTTCTAGGCTTGCCCATGCTGGTTTGTTTTCTATAGTTCAGTACTTCTGGCTGTTCTTAATGAGGATAGCTTGGTGGTAGGCTAGTAGATTCGGTAGTCCTAAGCCCCCATTGAGCCTGTGTTTGTTGAGTATAGTTTGAGTGACTCTAGCTTTAGTTTTGCTCCATACAAATGAGTTTAGTTGAGTTTGTAGCTTTTGAAGAGTTTTCTTTTTGATTGGCAGTGGAATGGTTCTGAATATATATAGTAGTTTTGGTAGTTCTAGCATTTTGTATGCACTAATTCTACCCATCCAAGAAAGTTCTATTTTTGATAAGTGTTGTAAGTCTTTGTCAAGGACTTTGTATATTTCTGTCATGTTTTGATCCATACAATCTTTTAAATTCTTCGATAGTTTGATTCCTAAGTAAGATAACTTATCTAATGACCACTGGATGTTGAATTCAGATTCTAGTGCTCTAAGGAGCTCCTGGTCCACGTTGATATGTATTGCCTGAGTTTTATGTAGGTTGATTTTATATAGGGATGCCTTTGAGAAGTGACTGAATATCTCCATGGTTCATCTGACCGAGCTCAGTGGGTTTGTCAATGTTAAAAGTATATCGTCAGCAAAGAGCGATATCTTGTATTGTCTCTTATTAATAGGTATGCCCCTTATCTCACCATCCACCTGAATTCTTTCTGCCAGAGGCTCAATAAAAAGATCGAAGAAAGTTGGAGACAAAGGGCATCCTTGTCTTGTTCCATTTGAGAGCTCTATTTTGTTAGAGAGAAAGCCATTTGTTAACACTCTTGCTGAGGGTTTGGAATAAAAGGCACCTATAAGGTCAAGGATTTTTCCGCTGAAGCCGAATCTCTTCAGAGTTTCCATTAGGTAGTCCCACTGAACTCGGTCAAACACTTTTTCCGCGTCTATTGCTGTAAAGACAACGGGTGTTTTATTATTTTCGGAGTCCTGGATTAAGTTAAGTGTTCTTCTGGTGGCGTCTTCCGCCCCTCTATTGGCTATAAATCCGACTTGATCTCTATGGATAAGTTTGGGTAATACTTTTTGAAGTCTGGTAGTCAGAGTTTTTGCCATTATTTTAATATCGGAATTCAATAATGAGATGGGTCTATAATTCCCTACTAGGTCTCTATCCCCTTTTCCTTTATTTATTACAGCCATTGTGGCCTCTAGCATTTCATCGGGTAATTTTAAGCCTGTAGATATTGAATTAATGAGGGTGGTTAAGTGGGGTGACAATATTGTGCTGAATTTTTTATAATAATCGTTGGGTATACCATCTGGACCTGGGGCTTTATTAGACGCTAAAGATTTAATCGTGGCTAGTATATCGCTATTTTGATAAGGTGCATTTAAAAAATATTAATCCTCATTTGACAGGTTTGGTAGTTTAACACAATCCAGGAATTCCTTAATTGATTCAGAGGATGGTTTTATACTCTTCTCCGTTGTCTTTTAAGTTGTATAAATTTTGGTAGAACGTTTCAAATTGTTTTGAAATTTCCTTTGGGCTTTTATAGGTTTTATTGTCACTGTCTTTGGTTTTTAGTATTTTTGTCTTTGACCTGATGATTCTAGTTCTTTTGGCTAAGAATCCAGAGGGTTTATTCATTAGATTGTGGAAGTTGGATTTTGAGGTTAGGATGAATCTCTCATAATCATTTGATAGGATCGATTTGAGTTCAAGTCTTAATTTTATTATTTCTTTATGGGTGTTGGATGAAGGTTTAGATGCTTGATTATTTTCTAGTGCTTTTATTTTAGTTGAAACGTCTTCTATTTTTTTTTGTTTGAGTTTGTTATTTCTGGCATTTAATTGTATCATAACTCCTCTAATGACTGCCTTATGTGCTTGCCATAGGGTCGTAATGGAGACATCCTCCGTATTATTATTTTGAAAGTAATGGTTTAACTCTTCTTGAATTTTTTGGCTGTAAGTTGGATGGGCGAATAGGTAAGAGTTTGCTCTCCAAATTTTATTCGGGTAGAGGGTATTGGTTATGTCGAATGTAATAGGGGAGTGGTCTGACCAAATTCTGGGGTGTATAGTTATTTCTTTGATTTTTTCTAATGTTTTAATGTCCGATAGGACCAAGTCAATTCTGGAAAATGATCTATGTGGGTCTGAGTAGTGGGAAAATTCAACAAGTGTTGTATTTAGGCATCTAAAGACGTCATATAATTCTTCGCGGTTCATCCATGGGTCTAGGGTGACATTAAGTGCTCTCCTCTTATTTGTAGTGTCTAGCATTGGATTAGGGATGGCGTTGAAATCTCCGAATATCAAGAGGGAACCTATCTGATGGGATCTAATTAGGGTTAATAATTTTTTCAGGAAAGTAATTTGGCCCTTATTGGGGGCGTAGATATTAGCTAGGGTGTACAATGTATTGTTTAACTTGCATACAACTATTACATATCTGCCCTCAGGATCGCTTATCACTTTTAATTCCTCATAAGTAATTGACTCTTTGATGATAAGTGATACTCCCGATTTTTTTTGTTTATTTGAAGCTAGGATAATTTTTGGGAATGCTCTGTGGTTAAATTTTGGAGTTTGTTCTTTGGCAAATTTAGCTTCCTGTAATCCTATGACTTCCGCTTTAAATTTTAAGATGTCTTTCCATATGAGATCCTTTTTTTGAGGTGAATTAAGCCAATGGACATTGATAGACATAAATTTTTTTGTCATGGTCATGATTTAATGCTTTCATTCTGGCTTGTAAACTGGGTTAAGTCGGGACCTTTAAAGATTTTTTTGTCAGTGATATTTTCTAGAGTGTCAGTAGTTGAGCCGTTTGAACTAAAACTAACTGGTCTAACTGTAATAAACAGAAACATAAATACAGAAAAAAAATTGTGGTATTTCACAGTTGGAGATATATTGCAGTGAATGTCTCCTTTTGGGGCTAGTATTTTTAGCCTACTGTGGTGCTCTCAGCTCTAATGTGGGACAAGAGCCGGAGTTTACCAGGTATTCTCTAGTGTTTTCATCTTTTTTTTCCCTCCTTGGATGGGTTGTTGAAAATTTTCAGGTCTTTGAGTATTTTCAGCCCTTCCTCTGCATGCTCTATAGTTATGTTTTTTTCTTTGAAGGTGAAAGTTAGATTGTTGCTTGGATGGGCCCACCTGTACAAGATCTCGTTCTTTCTCAACACTTCTGTGACAGGTTTAAGGTCTTTCCTCTTCTTTAATTTCTCTTTGGAGAGGTCTATGTATACTTTTAGATTATCATAGGGAGCTGGTAGTGCTTTGTGCTTTCGTATGAATTCCATGACTTTATCTTTGGTTCGAAAGGTTGTGAATCTTGCGATCACGTCTCTCGGGATTTCGTCTGCTAAGAAGGTTGGTTTTGGGAGCCTGTGGACTCGTTCAAATGAGTATTCGAAATCTGGTAGGTTTGGTAGCGTTTTTTTGACTATTTTCGTAACATGAGCTAATAGATCTGTATCTTTAACCTTTTCCGGTATTCCTCTGAATTTTAAATTGCTTCTTCTGTCTCTATCTTCATTGTCAGCCAGCTTGTTTCTAAGGTATTTCACCTCTTCTTCTAGCTTATCTTGTTCTTTCTTAATGTTTTCCATGTCTTTTGATAGGTCTTCCACTTTTCTTTCAGTTCTCTCGGATCTTGAAGCTATCATTGCCATGGAATTTTTCATGTCTTCTAAATCAACCTTGAGCGATTTGTTGTAAGCTTTGAAGAGGTTATGGAAGAAATCCTTGTCCATTGGTTGACCTACGTCATAGTTGACTAAGAATTCTTCCTCCCCTGAGTCTCCTCTTGCTCCTTTTTTAACTGGGCTTGATGATGAAATACTGCCCTCTGATTCCGAGTCATCCGGGAGTTCCGCGTCAAGGGCAGATCTACGGCCGCTTCCCATCTCTTTTCTTTTCTTATCTTGGACAATTGTGTCTTCTGGTGGCAGGATGAGGTCATATGTCAACATGTTTTTGGTGGTTCTCTCAGTGTTTGGCTTAGGTATAGTTGCGTGGACTTGTTGTGATGGGGGGGTTAGGTCCATACCCTCCTCTTTTGAGGTGTCACTAATTTCTGTCTTGTTGTTTGTAGAGTTTCTGTTTTTTGTAGGCATTTTACAATGTTAGGTTGTTATAGACTCTCTATGGTGTTGTAAAGGCTTAGAGGATTATTTCCTGGCTCTTTTATTATTTGTCTAGAGGGAGATTCTACCCTTCGCTTCTCAGAGTGTTATGTAACTCCTCTATGTATCTCTTTTAGTTTAAATTGAGTAGCAGGCAGTTTACAGCAAGTACTGATAGTTTGGTTAGTATTGTGGGCTCAAATGTGTGAAGTCATCTAAAGCGTAATGATTTACCTGCGGCTCAATTTGTGTATATGAATGGGTCCACAACAGTGAGTGTGTGGATTAATTATATTACTAGAAGGAAGAACTGTTACCTTGATCAAAATAAGGCTGGTATGTTATTTTGGCTGCTTTCTCAGGCAGGATGAAAATATATTATGGGTGGTAGGTGGTTCGGACACTCTTTTATACTAATGTCAGTTATGCAGTACCAAACACAAACACAGTATATCTGATGATTCTGCAGATTGCTCCGCTTCCCGGGGCCTAGCTGATTGGGTTTACGGTGGTCGCTTCTTCTTAAACTAGCATTTATCATGACTATATTTTCTTTATATCAAGTGCAATGGTTCATATTGAGTTCCATATTTCTGCAGGTGGCATATTGTGAGTACCAATCATTTCTATTAATAATGCACAATCTGCTAGAGATCTGAAAAATTAGGCAATTTGTGCCTTTTTAACTACGGTATATTGTATTCAATATTTTTGATTTGCTCCCACCTTATCAGTGTAAACTGCCCATTATGAAGCTACTTCAAAAGGACAAAACGATTTATTGAGCTATTTTTACACCATCGGCCTGTGGAGAAAAAAAAAAAAAAAGCAAGCAAACTTTTTTCTTACTAGAGGGATCTAATCTATAGTATATAGGCCTTGCTATGTATCTATATTTTCTTCCACTTCACATTTATTTTACTCACTTATAATATCATCAGCACTTTACACACATCATCATCACTGTCCTCATTGAGGTCCACAATCTAAATTCCCTTCTAGTATGCTTTTGACTTGTGACAGAATAACCGCATGAACACAGAGAGAACATAGAAACTCCTTGCAGATGTTGTTGTGTCTTCAACCCAAGACCCAGCACTGCAAAGGAACAATAATAACTACCTAGCCACTAAGCTTCCCATACACATGGCAGCATTCTGCGTTCCTGTATTGTTAAAGGGATTTTTCTGGACTTTAACATTTATGACCTATTCTAAGAAGAGGTCATCATCAATGTCTGATCAGTGGGAGTGCCACACAAATAAGCGGTTCTTGGTGTCACCACAAGCTGACACTGAGTTGTGGCAATGTGACTTATTTAAATCAATAATGGTACCTTTACACGCCGCAACAAGGTGCGCTACGGTAGGTTACATCTATCTCTGGATACACCGCCGGGTGCCACAAGTTACCTTCTGTAGCTTACCTTACCACATTTACACGCCACAATAACAAGGTAATATGGGCGGAACAAAGGCAGCAGGGACAACACATAGGCGTGCCACAATTGTGGATTACGAGAATTCCGTACGCTGATAGGACAATGCAATAGCATCATGATTGGCCGCCAGCACAGGAGGCAGACTAATACATGACGCTCGAGCAATTGTGTAGTGTGACTGGTCAGCTCCTTAAATATGCCGCCCTATGCAGCGACTACCAATCGTAACGCAGGAGCTTCCTCCAATGATCGCTGAAGGGGGTTGGTTTCCCGGAGCCTGTGTCACGCCCCGGGGAGTTATCTAGGTGACGAATAAACCTTACCCTACCATATTTTCACACCGATACAACCCGCAACCATCGCCTTGAAATCCACCTGTTTTAGGGCACTGCTCTGAAACAGGTGCCTCAAGTGGCGGGTGGCAACAACCGTGTTCACACGCCGCAACAGCGGGTTGATTTGGCGGTGCAAGGTACATTTCTCTCATGTACCCAGTTGTTGCCACCATCCTGTTGCGGCGTGTAAAGGTACCATAAGAGGCGATTGTGCAGTATCTGACCAAGGCCACTATTCTGTCAATGGAACAGTGTAGCTCCACAACTGAGTAGTTGTAGCCATTGGCGGGCCCAGGAACAGCTGATTGTAGGGGAGACCTGGGTGTCGCACTACCACTGATCAGACATTGATGACCTATCATAGGAATAGGCCATCAATGTTAAAGTGCTGTACAAACCCTTTAAGTGTCTTCACAGATTTACTGTTGTATGTGTATTATATTGGTGTAAAGAGGTAAGCCTTACACCACCTTACCAATGTGACCATTGTGACTGTTTTATGAATGATTTTCACATATGGATTAATAAATAGCTGACAAAGCTTTTCCTGTCTTCTACAATGTTAGTCACAGACAGCACATGGAGTGCAGAATGATGACATCCATTCGCTAGTTGTGATTTTCACAGACCCATAGACTCGTATTGGTTACTTATCATCCGTTATAGCAGCATAAGACAGATATGTCCCCCACATACTGACTACTTGTTCTATCTGTGAAGGCCACACACAAAATATCTACGAGACAAACAGGTGTCTGAATAAAGCCTAAGAAGATGGAAAGCTGTTGAGCGAGGATACGCGTGGTGCGAGGACCAACATCAGGGGAACACCTAGGGAGAAGTTAAAAGGGAGGCCCTAGTGATAGGGAGAAGGGAGAGGGATCACCCTGTAAAATTCATCTGAGTCTGAACCCTGTCATCTTCCCCGATGTGCACTCGCAGGTCCTGTCTGACCCTGGGCTTGCCCTGAATAATGCCTAGTGTGTGAGAGAATAGACAGCCATGATGATTTGGGGCAACCATTTTGTTCTTAGCTGGACTTATGAGCAGATATGGTGTTGCAGCTAATGAGATTCAGACCCTGACAGATGCTGTAGATTGTAACAATTGTCTACAGCATTTTCTCGGACTTTGGTAACTAATGGACTGGTTTTCTCACCTAGGGAAGCAAGACGTTAGTCTTAATACTGCAATAAGACAACACAGGAAGAGGGACAAAAAGCGGGACAAAACATAAAGAAAGGAACTGCACAGCTTCTCGAGAAAGGGATTTTAAGCTTTAACTGGAAGAGAATCCACAGCTACAACTGGAACAACTTCACCAGAGAGGTCAGTATAGAAGGTTTAAAACTGGCAAAGGAGAGAGCTAGAAGTGAATTCATATAAAGGGAGTGGTCCTAAGGTGCAGCAGCTGAGATTAAAGCTACAAGGATTGTCACCTGAAAGGAACTCTTAACCCGGTCAACACTGAAAGGAAATAATTCCATTTTATTTATGATACTCACCAAACAGGCTCAAAAGAGGACCTAGTATCATTTTAACGCTGTGACTGTTTGATCCCAGATGTTCCAAAGGTCTCTGCAGGACACAACATACTCATAACAAAAGCACAGTGCAAGGGAAAAGCAATCATGAAAATATGTGACTGCAGAATAGGAGACTGGTTTATAGATCTTTCTTATTTGGAAGCATAGAGAATGTTTGTTTTAGAGAAGTCTTAAAATGTTTGATTTAGAGAAGTCTTAAAAGTTCTTACAGTAAGTCCTGTAGGTACTAATGGTTGCTTATTTACATGTTTAACTTATTTACATTACGTATTCTCTATAACGGGCAGGGATCTGACCTCTGGTACTACGGGTGGATCTATGCAGTACAGGTCTCTCTGATGACCTGACATGGTCTCTAGTGTCTACTGCTGGTGTAGTGGGTGCACTAGTCACTACGCTACAAGTGGACCTACATAGTACTAGTATTCTGGACTGCCTTCTCCTGACTATTAGACTCACCACAGGACTGTCAGATTCTCCGCTAGCAGGGGGTCGATTCTCTTGTTCCACTGCAGGTGTGGCATCTGTTTCTAAAGCCACTTCATCAAGAGTCCCTGCTTCATCAGGTGCATTAGGCTGGCGAAAGGTTAGGACTGGTACTACGATAGCCTAGTTCACTTTCGTCCATGACCGGGGGCACTCTCCTAAGATCGTATGGAACTTCTCTTCCACTTCTTCTGTGTGCTGAGGGGTGTCTGGGTCTTCCTCTTTGTTTTTCAATTGGTCAGGGCACACCTTTAGATGATCTCTTGAGACTGTCGCTGAGGTTTCTCCTCCATCTTTGCTGATAAGACATAACTTGGTATTATCAAAATTCAAAGGCAAGATGGTGTATGGCTCAGCTTCCCACTGGTCGTCCAATTTGTGCATTCTCCTCTTTCTTTTTAGGACCTGTTCTCCAGGTGACAAGTGCACTGCAGGGGCTTGCTGGTTATTATTTCTCTCTTGCCTCTATCTTGCCTGGGATAGGCTTCTCTCCACACACTCTTGAACTTTGCGGTATTGTTGTTGCCGCTCGGTATCCCAGTCTGCATTTGGTGGGACGGTCACGGGTGTTAAGAATCCCATTTCCAGGTCAATGGGTAACTTGCCGTGCCTTGCCCGCATCAAGTAGGCCAGGACACAGTTAGTAGAGTTTACTGGAATATGGTTGTACAGGTCTACCAGATCCAGCAATTTTCCGGCCACAGGTTACACTCTTCAAGGGGCAGAGTCTTCAACAGGTCTATTACCACCTGGTTCATTTTCTCACATAACTCGTTTGTCTGGGGATGGTACGGTGTTGTCCTGATTTTCTTGCAGCCGTACAGGTTACAGAACTCCTTAAACACCTCTGCTTCAAAGGCTGGGACTAGGTCGGTAAACACTCGTTCAGAGTAGCTGTAAGGTCGACAAAAATGCTCTTGGAATGCTTTGGTTGCTCTCTTAGCTGTTTGATCCTTCACTGGCATGACTACAAGGAAACGGGAACAGTTGTGTCCTATGGTGAGAATGTGGACATAGTCTGACCGGCTCGGGGCTAACTTTACATGATCCAGAGCCATGACTTCAAGCAGTTGTTTCATAATGATTGGCTGTAAGGGGGCTCTCTGGCTGTCACGATCTTTCCTTTGCAGTGTTACCAACCGGGGGTCTGCCGCCCGTGCCCCGCGGCCTGCTGCCGTTACTCCCTCGGCTCCTACCACCCCTGTCCGGCCTCAAGGATCCCGGGTGTCGACCATCCGCCGACGGCTCCGGGGCGCTGGCAGCCGCTGCCCGCTGGTCGGTCGGGTAGCGTCTGCCTTACCGTATGCTCCCCGGGTGCGCCCACCTGTCCCCAGCCGCAGGGGTCCAGCACCCTCTGCTTGAGCAACGCTGCTCCTCTCACTTCCGGGGCCGCTGCTTGAGCTATGACAATCCATCTCCAAATCAGTATCTGCTGGAGAACTGCAGGGAGCTTGCTCCTCCCCTCAGCCAATCACCAGGTCTCTGTGTTCTGCCAATCAGGAGTATCCTGCTGTGATATAAGCTTCCTGTTTCCTCTTACTCTTTGCCAGGGCAATTTCTATGTAGTGAACTTGCTAATCCTGGTCTGGTCAGGTTGTTCCTTTATTGGCTTGAGATCTGATTACTCTTGTTCCTTCCCGCAGATTCCTCCCGTGCCGGCTCCTCGCTGACTCCAGTGGTCTCGGTCTGCTTCCCGGACCTCTTCCCTGCTGAAGCGCTGTCTCCAGCCCTGCTCCGGATTCTCAGTGTTCCCGGTTCCCGTGTCTTATTTTATACCTGGTTGCTGTTTTGTTACCACGTCGCCTGGGGTCGGTTTAACACTCGTGTCCGCTTCATTGGTCCCCCCGAGGTTGGTACCGGCGGTATCCCTGTATAGGGGTTAAGCGCTCCAGGGCCTCCTTCGGTGGTATTCCGGTGCTGCGACCTTGTGGCTCTCCCCTGGGGCGTGGGTTCTTGTTTTGTTGTTCTTCAAATAAACCTGTTGACTCTACTGTACTGGTCCGCCTCTCTATCACCCGGTATCAGCATCCGATCTACGCGGTCCAGTGGGTCCACGTGTGGGGTCCGTCAGTAGGACGTGACATGCAGGTTGCATGGACCACACTCTCGACACCACTTCTCGATAGCTTTCCTCATGTCAACCCAGTAGAATCGTTCACTTAGCAGGACTTCTAGCTTCTTCCACCCGAAGTGCCCTGCTCCATCTTGATACACTTCAAGGACAATCGAGGCATCCCTCCATGGGACCACAATCTGCCAGACAAGTTCACGGGTGCGAGAGTTGATGCTTCTCTTACACAGCTTCCCCTCATAGATGAACAATTTACCCTTCTCTTTCCACAACCATTGAGTTTCCTGTGGAGCATCTGGACCAGGGTGTGAGTCAGCTTGTGTGAGCAACTCCTTTACTAGGCGGACGGCTGTGTCGCTATCTTGCGTTTCTTCCCATCCATGCTAGGGCAACAGGTTTTGGTCTCTTGTACGGCGTAGTGCTTGTCCCTCACGCAATGGGAGCACTGGGATGCACTGTGCCAGTGGAAAGCCGGTAGGTCTATTTCCTCCAGCTCTTTTGGGTCTTCTCCTACATCTGGTGAATTGGGCATTCTGGACAGCGCATCAGAGTCAGTGTTCTTGTGTACCACTCTGTACTTAATTACAAAGTCATAATTGGACAGCCGGGCCATCTATCACTGTTTCAGCGTACCTAGCTTTGCAGTTTCCAGGTGAGTCCACGGATTATTGTCCGTGAAGATGCTAAACTTTGGTGAAGCCAAGCAGTGTTTGAATCATTCGGTCACAGCTCAGACTATGGTGAGAAACTCCAGCTTAAAGGAACTATAGATGTCGGGATTCCTTTCAGTGGGACGAAGCTTCCTGCTGGTGTAGGAAATCAGTGTGTCTCTGCCTTTCTGCACCTAGGACAATACAGTTCCCAATCCCACATTGCTGGTGTGACACCCCTGCGGGGGATTGCCACAGGACCCATCGGTGCAGGGAGGGATGAACACTTTCGTACACATAGCGTGCAACACCTTCCACCCTAGACCTGGAGGGGGAGCCCCACTGGCTGTCCTTAAGCCAGATCCCCTTTTAAAGATCCAGGCCTGAGGGGAGGAGTCAGTTCAGTTCCAGTCAGACAGAGAAAAGAGCAGTTGTAAGGAGCTGGTTGCTGGGACCCGTTAGTCCCAGAGCCAGAGGACACGGACCAGCTGTGCTGAGCCCTAGGGAGAGGGACGGAGGCCACTGGGAGAAGCAAGAAAAAGGGAACAGACTTGTGAACCCTTTAGTTATCGGACACCAGAGTCCGCAACTGCTGATAAGATATAGTAGCAGGAATAGTCCGGACAGATCAGTAGGATCCAGTCCCCCTGAAGTAACAAATATAAGAATCCATACTTGACCAAGTAAAGGACCAGGGACCTAGCTGAGAATAGGAATCCCACAGAGAGTTCCTCATTGTCAGTTGTGGAACAGCAGCCAGAGAGGGAGAAGTAGTGGCAGGTTCAGCTACAGGCAGAGCTTACCCCAAAAAGACGCACACACTAACAGAGGAGGCCTCACAACTCTCCAAGGTGAATGCCCCAAGCTGCACCGATACCTGGTTACCCTCCTGGACCGTGCCTGTTACCGGACAACAGTAAAAAGGTACTGAAACCAAAGACTATTGTGTGTGTGCCTGCTTCCCCGCGCGCCACCTGCAGAGTTCACAGCAGGACCAGTACTACTACTCCCCTCATCCACCCTGCTGCCCTGAGGTAAAGCTCCACCTGTGGGGAGCTGTACTACTCTGAGCTGCACCTACATCACCTCAGCGGCCGGCCGCAGCGCTGATGTCGGCATTGCCAGGTACCACAGGTGGCGTCACGATACCAATTCCCCCATCATCATCACCCCCATCCCTTACCACTGAGGGTCCAAGGCACGGAACAGGGAACCGACCAGCCGTGATTCCCCCATCGAAGCAACCGCCTATCCCGGTATCCGAGTACCCCCTACCCTGTCAACTGCCTCACTGGCATGTGTGTAGAGTATAAATGGTTGGCCATAGTAAGGGTAGGCCAGGACTTCGTCTCCCGTAAGAGCCAACTCAACTTATGGAGGACTCAGGTTCTTGACCTTCTTGGACTGGCCCACTACGAGGTCCTGCAGGGGTGCCGCTATCTTAGTGAAGCCCTTGATAATCCTCTGGTAGTAGCCAACCAGTCCGAGGAACTGCCGTACTTTCTTGGTAGTGGTGGGTCTCGGCCAGTCCCTGATCACGGTGACTTTGTCAGGGTCTGGTGCTATGCCTTCTGCACTTACCACGTGGCCTTGGTACTGCACCTTGTGCTTTTAGAGGTGACATTTGGACGGCTTCACCTCCAGGCTAAATTTGGATAATGCCTCAAACACCTAGGCCAGGTGTTTCAGGTGGTCCACGTACGTCTTCGAGTAGACAATGACGTAATCATGGTACAGCAGCACGGTTTCGAAGTTTTTATGTCCCAGACAGCATTCCATTAACCTCTGGAATGTTCCCGGTGCATTGCAGTGTCCGAATGGCATTCAGTTGTACTCGCAGAGGCCCATTGGTGCCATAAATGCGGTCTTCTCTCTGTCCACTTCTGCCACGGGAACCTGCCAATACCCACCAGTGAGATCTAAGGTTGAGAAATAGTTAGCAGATTTCAAGGCAGCTAATGATTCCTCAATTCGTGGTAATGGGTAGGCATCTTTATGTGTTGTGCAGTTTATCTGCCTGTAATCAACACACATCCTTATTGTACCATTTTTCTTTCTAACGATGACTAACAAAGCTGCCGAGGGGCTACAACTATCTCTGAATACCCCAGCCTCTTTCATCTCCGGTAACAGACCCTTGGCACATTGATAGTGAGCTGGGGGTACAGGCCGGTACCTTTCATTAATGGGTGGATGGTCTCCGGTGGGTATATGTGTTCGATCCCTTTTACATGCCCAAAGTATAGGGGATGTTTGCTGAATAGCTCAAGATGTGTAATTACCAACTTAAAAATAATGAGGAATAAGATGTAAAAAAGATTTTTTATTAACAAATCTTTTAAAAAAGTCAGGGGACCCAGTATAAGTAAACAAAGCAAACCAAAACATACAAAGAAGAATTACAACCGCATAGATGCAGCAACCTGTGAATTCCCTATATACTTGTCCTACCTATTAATGGAGGTATTTATGATAAGTCCTCAAATGGCAGAAAAATTACTGGGCACTGCAGCTCTCACCCTATATGCCTGTGTGTGACCTCGTACATATACAGGTGCCAATGTTGAAGGTCCGGAATAGCGGTGCACACTTAATAAAGTGAGAACAAATTCTTTAAGAAAAAATAGCGGCACTCACCATGTTGAAATCTTCTATCTTTTATTTGCCAGAGTGTAGGCACGACATGGCTGCTGTAGGGGAGTGTGGAGGAGTGATGACGGGCCGTTTCGCGGTGCTGTACCGCTTCTTCCAGTGAGATCTCCTGGAGATCTGACCGGAAGAAGCGGTACAGCACCGCGAAACGGCCCGTCGTCACTCCTCCACACTCCCTCCCCTACAGCAGCCATGTCGTGCCTACACTCTGGCAAATAAAAGATAGAAGATTTCAACATGGTGAGTGCCGCTCATTTTTTCTTAAAGAAGGTATTTATGATAAGCCCAGGGCAAGGGGGTACTCAGATACCGGGCCTGGGTTTGATGGATTTAACTGGGGGAATCACGGGTGGTCAGGTTCCCGATTCCGTGCCCTGGCTGTCATTTGTTAGATGGGGGATATTTACAGGGATAAAGAAAGTACGTGACGCCACCTGTGGATCCCGGTAATTTGGATACCGGCGCTGCAGGCCGGCCGCTGAGGTGATGCTGGGTGCAGCTCGGGTGGTTCAGCTCCCCACAGGTGGACCTTTTACCTCAGGGCAGCGGTGATGGAGGATGAGGGGAGTAGTTGTTCTTACCCCTATGGTGAGATGATGATGATGCTGAGGCCCTCTGGGCACCGGCGAGAAGAAAGACAGAGACAAGTTCAACTCCAACTCCACTTTACTAGTACCAGCAGATGTTAAGGTGAACACGGTACAGTCTGGTTTAACGGGTTTAGCTGACGGTTCAGGGTACCCCCATGGAGTCTCCAGATGTTCCTTTCTGAAAGTCTCTCAGGGTCTAATTCTGTCCTCTCTATTTCACCACCCTTGCAGAGCTTTCCCGCCAGTCCCCTGGTCTCATATGGTGGAGCATGGGTTTTATTTTACCGATACGGACGGGGGTCCAAGTAAGCAAAACCTCCCGCCACCGGAATCCAGACCGTTACTTCTGTAATCTTGGACCAATTTTGGTCCTGAGGGGCGAGGTATCTTCTCGTGGCGCCTATGGCTACTCGGTGATTAAGTACCCGCGGCTTGTCGGTTTGCGGCCAGGGATGAACTGCTGACCGCCTCGGCTTCCATGTCGCCGGTGTTTCCCAGATGTTACCAGCCGGCTCCAACCGGTTCTTGTCCGTCCCCTTCTGTCCCGGGACCCCTCCTGCAGATGGGATCCCTCCTGTCACAGAGCTGTCAGGCTCGTCCTGTCTGACTGCCTTCCCAGCACTAACTGACATAACTCTCTCACTAACTATCACTTAAGTCTCCTGCACTAACCTAGGCTCCACCCTCTTTTGGATCTACTGAATAATCAGTCCCTTACTCTAAGGTGGCCTAGTGTTGTGTGTGAATTCAGACTCCATAGGTTAACCCTAAACCCACAGCTACAGAGGCACCACATATATTTTGTAACATGCAATACTTCCCTGTGGCGCCTAGCCATAGGAGCACCACATTTACACTAGAGATGAGCGAGTATACTTGTAACTATTCGGTACTCGACAAATAGTACAGTATTCGGGCTACTCGCTACTCCACAGGTTTCCTTGCGATTACTCTTTAGGAGTAGAGAGTAGTACATTCACATTCACAGTGTATCTATATAAACTGCGAAAATGAAATAAAAGTTATTAAAAGGTGTTAAAAATAAAAAAATAACATACTCATGTATCCGACGGCTGTTCCGGGACCTGAAAAGAACACATGCACTAGGACCCTACGTCTGATGGCCAATCAGATGGCTGGTAGCAATCAGGTGGTGTGTGACGTCATACACCACGTGAACGCTACCGGCCTTCTGATTGGCCATCAGATATTCTAAAACATTGATGGCCTGCCAGGACCTTAAGTCTGATGGCCAATCACACACCATCTGATTGCTACCGGCCATCTGATTGGTCATCAGACGTAAGGTGCTGGCAGGCCAGCGGACGTGTTCTTTTCTGGTCCCGGGACTGCAGTTGGATAGGTGAGTATGTTATTTTTTTATTTTTAACACCTTTTATTAACTTTTATTTCACTTTCCCAGTGTATATAGATACACTGCAAAAGTACTCGCATTTCCAATTGACTTATATTGGACTCGCTACTCGTAACGAGTACCCAAGTATTAGGACCTACTCGTTATGAGTATAGCGAGTACGAATATTTCACTACTCGCTCATCCCTAATTTACACCCTAGGAATGTGGTGACCCCACTCCACGTTGGCTCTCCCTAATCTGATCCTATAGGCAGATCAGGCTGTATATAGAAACATTTTAACTCCAGAAGCAGAACTTAACTTAAAATGGAGTCCAAAAGTAAGATGGCCATCTGGTGTTTGATGCTGTGTACGTATGCACGTAGTTCTTTCAAGAAGAATAAAAACAGTATGATTCTTCAGGTTTGACGAGTCCAAGACCCCGGCCTTGGACTATGCTGGACAGCTATTGGAGCAATAATAACCCCTGTGAGGCTATTATACATTTTAGCCAGGATAAGTGTGTTATCTACATCACACCCCCTCCAACTGAGCTTGGATTTCTCTAGCATGGTCTTCCCTTGTAGTGGATGTCTGTTTGACCTGTTACTTGGTGATGTTCTATTCTTCCCACATCTTCGGACATAAGCCAATTTCTGGGCTAGATCTCCTGAGGTACCCTTACTTTTTACCTCATGTGATTAATGTAACAAGGCAATTCTAAACATCTTCTCCATCTTCTGATGAGCCCCATGATATAGGATGGGGTGAAATGTGTCAAGCCTGGAGAATCACACTGTTTTTATTCTTCTTGGAAAAACAACGTGCATACATATACAGCATTAAACACTGGATGGCCATCTTACTTTTGGACTCCATTTTAAGTTAAGCTCTTCCTCCAGAGTTAATACATATCTATATACAGCCTGCTCTGCCTATAGGGGCACCACATTCCTAATGTTACGACCATCCGCTGTGAGTCTGAGTTGCTGGTAAGGCAACACCCCGAGAAACCCCGAGACCCTTTACACCTATACAGGGATCTGGAATTACAGCGGAGCCCAGGAGGTAGCTGCTTATGATGAGCAGCGGACAAGAGCAGGAAGGTCGCCAGGAAGGGAATAATAAGGCAGGACCCGAAAACGTATTCAGGAGTCAGAGTCAAAACCGGGAGGTCAGCAAAGCTACAAAATCTTCAGGCTGTAGAAGGGTCAAAAATCCAGGCAAAGGTCAGAGTCAAAATACAAAACACACACCAGATTACTGGGGAAACCAAGACTATATCTGGCAGCCTGCAAGATAAGCTCCAAGGTATTTGAAGGGAGCGGTTCCCTCTCATAGGCTGGAGCTCACAACCTAATGACCTCATCCGAACCGCCCCTAGAACCAGGTGATACACGACTGGTACCAACCACCCCACTTCTGATAGAAGAACGAAGCATGCGCCTACCAGACACCTCTGCAGGAACCTCTCTTCTGTAACCAACATCACCCACAGGAGAAACATGGCGATACCCAGTGACAGAGGCAGGTGTCAAAGGTGAAGGTCCACATGAAGACATGGCCCTCCTATCACCACCAGCACCACCAGCCAAAGGACTCCAGCGCCTCCCAGCGGCCAGGTCAGGAACACTTGCCACCGAGTCCAACGGCGACATGACACCAATGGTGTAAATACCTCCATTGATAGGTAGGACCAGTATATAGGGAATTCACAGGTTGCTGCAAGCATGCGTATGTAATTCCTATTTGTATGTTTTGGTTTGCTTTGTTCACTTGTACTAGGTCCCCTGACCACTTTAAAAGATATGTTAATAAAAAAATCTTTTTTTGCATCTTATAACTCATTATTTTCTAAGTTGGTAATTACACATCTTGAGCTACGTGATACCTTACCTCCTATTATTTTTGATATACTATAACTAGGTGTTTGCTGAATACTCTTGAACCACCCGGTAAATCCCATTCTTTTGGTGTGAAGGGTGGAGTCAGTGAATATGTGTAGCTTCTGACACCAATCATCCAGCTGTGCTGCAGAGCCATTATCCTCTGCCTGGTCAGACGGAATCAAGGGTTCCACTGCCTTTATTGCGAGGCGGTCGACAGGGTATGGGGTACTCGGTTACCGGGGCTGATGGCGACTTCGATGGGGGATCACGGCTGGTCGATCCCCGGTCCCATGCCCTGGACCCTCAATGGCGGGAAACGGTGGGGGATAAAGGGAATTGTTAACGTGACGCCACATATGGTACCTGGTAACGGGTATATAAGCGCTAAAGCTGAGGTGATAGTGAGTGCAGCAGAGTGTGGTACAGCTCCCCACAGGTGGAGCTTTTCCTCAGGGCAACGGGAATGGATGAGGGGAGTGGTAGTTGCGTCTTTGCAGACAGGGCGGTGAATTGCGGCGGTTAAGCAGGCACACACCCACACACTAATTGTTGTTTTAGTACCTTTTACTGGTGACAAGGTATCAGGTACAGTCCAGAGTATTAACCAGGTCCCCGATGCAACTTGGGACTTCCACCTTAGAAAGTTATGAGGCCTCCTCTGTGTCTGTGCTCTGTGGTTTGTGGTAAGTTCTGACTGAGCCTGAACCCACCGCTTCTTCTCCCTCTCTGGGCTTTGTCCTAAACTGACAATAAGGTCCTTTTGCGGGTCCCTGTTTCTCCTATGGCCCCTGGTCCTATACTTGGTCAGTTTAGCGTCTCTTACTTGTTCTCTTCAAGGGTGAACTCCTCCTGAGTCTTCCGGGCTTTTGCTGTAGCAATAAATGGTATCAGCATCGGACTCCGGTATCCAGGTGTACTAAAGGGCTGTAGCAACTGGTTCCCTTTTCTTGATTCCCTGTTTCTTCCGCTTGCCTCCGACCCTTTCCCTAGGGTGCAACACAGCGGTCAGTGGTCCCTGGTCCTGGGCCTGATCCTTCCCAGTGACCAGCTCCTCACTCCTCCAGCTCTCTCCTCAGACTGACTCTTGGAACTGACTAACTCCTCCCCTCAGGCCTGGATGTTTTTAAAGGGGAACTGACTTAAGGCAGCCAGTGGTGCTCCCCCTCCAGGTCTAGGGTGGAAGGTGTGGTGTGCTGTGGGAACCAAGGTGTAATTCCCTCCTTGCACCGGTGGATCCTGTGGCAATACCCCGCAGAAGTGCCACATTCCCCCCTAGTTAAATACAGTCTTCCGGGACTGAAACATTTTTCCATAAACCATAACATAAATAACTATTTACATTTATCATTGAACAGAGTCTTAAAAATGAAAAATTTACAAAAACAAGGAATAAATAAGAAAACAGGTAACCAGTCCATGCAGCGCTAGTCCATTAGCTGCAGGCTGTTTAAAGGCTGTTTAAACGGGTGTTTGCCACTACTAGTCCTGTGGCTATGGTCTATTTTTGAAAATAAGAAAGGGGGAAATTCAAGAAGTCCAACAGGTAAAGTTTCTGTAGGCTTAAAGGTCAACAACACAACAACAAACAATACGGGTGCCTCGGAGTAAGAGTCCTAGGTACTGCAGGGGCCTCTACCGGGTCATAAGCGCTACAGGCCTCCTGGCCATGGGGTCACCTATTGGCCAAGATATTGCTCTCCCTATTCAGCTCCTTACGCCAACTTCTCTCACCCCTCTTACTGGTGTTGTGTCTGGGTTGTTTTTACCCACTCTTCACCCTTTTCTGTACATTAGCACTAATAACATATTTACATCCCTCACATATTTACATTTTCCCATATTTTTCAGTTTACTCTCTGTACCTTAGTGTTGGGTGTCCTAGATTAACACGTGTTGACCTACGTAGTTCTGGTGTAGGATTGGCGAGAATGGGTCTATGTGTAACTGGTAAGTCTAGTGGATGCATTCTCAATATTTGCTCAAACTCCTGCACTACCCGGTAAACTCCGTGCTTCTGGTGAGAAGGGGTGGCATCAGTTCCTATATGCAACTGCTGACACCACTCCTCTAGTTGTCCTTTAGAGTTTTTTACCAGGCTATTTGCGCTCCCAGAGGTCTATGATCCAAAACTTCTTGTAATTTCATAAAGAGTTTTTTATTATTTTTTAAGAAAAGCACATACAACGCATTTCGACAGTAAAAAATGTCTTCCTCAGGTATATTAATAGTGTTCCAAAGTCGTGGATAGCTTTATAGGAAATAATATTATGCTAAATAGGGTGTGGACCACTAAGGTTAGTTACTGACACACCTGCTATATAGCTGCTATATAGCTGCTATACAAGTTTGGTATATTCAGAGGCACATACTAATAATAAGAAAACAAACACAAACAAATAATAAGAAAAAAAATAAGAAAACAAACACATTACATGTATATATAGTATATATATAGTAAAATTTGATTATGACAGATAAAATGTTCAATATAATTTGATCATAAATAGCATAAAATGTTCAATATAGTTATATAACAAATTTAAAATTGTTGTATGTGGCTGAAATCCATTTAAAATACACATATAAAAAAAAAAAAAAAAAAAAAAACCAGTGCTCATTAGAATTGTGAGAAAACACACAGTATCCAAGGAAGGATTAATTTTATATTCCCTTTAACCTCATTTAATCCGTCCGGGTGTAGAGAACCCATTTTAAGGGTATGTGCACATCAGTCGTTTTGTGGGCTGTTTTTGAACGTTTTCCGTCGGCGGTTTCCGCTGAGTTTTATGTTAATTTATGTTAATCCTAGCCACCGGTTGGATTAACATGCTAGTCAATGGAATTTAGAAAACGCTGTCTACATTAGAAGGGTTTTTGTCTGGTCGTTTTCAGTTTATTCACCGGTTTTCCACCGGTTGTCAAAGATAGAGCAAGCGACTTCTTTTTAGCATTTTTCCAGCGGGTCCAGCTGAACAAGTGCACCAAAGACCAGTCTGGAAATCGCTAAGCAAAACGACGGGGAAATCGCCAAGAACACGCTGTACAAACGCTAGTAACCCGATCGCAAATCGTTAGCAAAACGCTAACAAAACCAGGGACACTGGCGAGTTCAGAAAACTCAGTTCTGCCATTCTCCACCGGTTCCCGGTCATTCTGCAAAGATGCAGAAACGACTGATGTGCACATACCCTAAAAATCCAATAAGATTCTTTGCGATTTAATTTTTCAGTGCGGTTTGGGCAGTTCTCCGGAATTTGCTGAACTGGTGTAACTTTTATATTAAATTGTTTATCATGCTTCAAACACAAGTGCCGGGACAAACTATGTTTCATGAAGCCATTTTTCGCATTGTGCCTGTGGCCATTCATACGTGTTCTAAGGGACTGGATAGTACGTCCCACGTACTGAATGCCACAGGCACATGTGATGACATACACCACAAATTGCCTGTCACAGGAAAGTCTCTGTGTAATTGGGAATGCTGGGGTCGATTTGCTTCCTCTTCCTCACAATTTAATACATGGATTGGTACTCGTCCCTTGCTTACATCCACCACCCCTCTGGCTGTCAGTGGCGTAGGTCTGTGCTCTGAAAATACCGGCTCTACAACTGCCTGGTATTCCTGTCCTCTGCGACCTATCACTGCTCGACACCATATCATCATTTCGGTTTTTGGTGGTAACACAATGGGAACCGGGTCTGGTACCCACACATTGCCAATTTCTCCCCAGACAGATTTACCTGTTGTTTTTGGATGAGGGCTCAGATTTCTCTTTGGATAACTCTGGTCCGCCCATAACCAGCAGTCTCAGCAATCTGTCGGAGTAAAAACAACACTTCTCTAAGGCAGTTTTCAATGACATTAGTACCAATTACCATGTAGGGGTATTTTTCATTAGGATTGTCTTCTACCACAAATAACCCTTTACCTTTTAATTCCTCCCTCCTCAACTTTATTGTAGCTTCTCTGTTCCCCACCTGTTTTTGTGGTTGTCCATTAGCTGAAACAATATAAAAATTGGGTTTGGGGGTTCAAGATCGTTATCAGACCAAAATTGTTTGTAAAGGATATGTGGGATCATAGTGACCTGCGACCCGGTGTCCAGTAGGGCCGACATAGGGATTCCTTCTAGCGTAATGTTGAGGTACGGACGGCCTCCCATGTACCAGTTACGCCAGTCATTTGGGCCCAGCTGCTCTACTCCTGGGTGCCCAGGAATCTCATGTTTAAAGAACATCCTCTTGCAAAGTGGCCCGGTTTGTTGCATCGCAGGCAGATGGGTTGTCCTGAAGAATCCGTGTAGTCCCTGGCTCTGCGTTGGAATGGTGCGTCGGTCCCCTGAACGGGCGACTTGTTGGTCCCCTCCACGGGCGACATGGGTCTACATTGGAATGGTGCGTTGATCCCTTGCACGGGCGACTTGTTATTCCTCCGCATCCATGGGACATCCTCAGGGCTATCAGCTAGTTGGATTTTGCTTGCTGGTGGAGCTCCAGGCATAGTTTGCAAGAGTCCATGTTTTTGGTTAACTGCAGCACCTGGTTACGCATGTCATCATCTGCTACAGCTTGACTTTCTGCTTTTGCAGGTTCTGTAGAAACAGGTTTAAAGTCTATGGGAGAGGTATTAGCCTGCCAGGATTGGATTGCAGGTTCAGCAGGCACTGGATCTCTTAACATGGTTATAGCATGATCATTAAAGTTCACAGTTGGGTGATCCAATACCCACATATGTACCTGTTGGCGGTGGTAGTCTGACCTCAATCCCACTGTAAACTGTTCTGCAAGCATTTTATCCTCTTCCAATACACTTGCCGGGTCTACCTGTTTTAAGGACCTGATTGCCCCTTGTAAACGGAGGGTATAGTCTCTGATGGTATCCTGCGGTCTCTGTTTACACTGGTAGAACAGCATCCTCAATTCAGACTGTGTGCGTTTTTCAAAGACAGTTTTTAGTTTATCAAACACTTTAGCTGCAGAGTCCCTGTCAGTATCACTCCAGGACTCAGCCTCTAGCTCCGCTGCGCCTGTTAATTGTCCCAGCACAACGGTGGCCCGCTGCTTCTGTGTCATCGTATACATGTCCAGCATTGCACACATCTTTTGCTTAAAGATTGCTAAGGTACCGGGTTTGCCTTCATATAATAATAATAATAATAATAATAAAGCTTTATTTATATAGCGCCAACATATTCCGCAGCACTTTACAATGTAGGGTTAGAGTACAGAAAATATACAGTAAGTAATTAGAGTAGAGAACAAATAAAGTACAATAATTGGATACAAAACAATAGGCATAGAATCAGTGTGAAAAAAAAAATACAATAAATAAAGCAAGAAATGAAGGTGACCCTGCTCAAAAGAGCTTACAATCTACAACGGGATAGGGGTTGCACAAGGTGCAGGGGCTTATTGCACTGATGGTCCAGGCATCTTGAGGAAATGGGGCATAGGGCTAAGCTTACATGAATGGTCATTATACAGTCTGTGTAGACCTTTATGGTTTGGTGGAGTTTGTAGAAGAGTAATGTCCAGAGGGATAGCCCATTCACTGTCTACAGTGCAATGGACTTCTATTAGGGAGTATGATAGGCCGCCTTAAAAAGATGCGTTTTTAGGGATCGTCTGAAGCCATGCAAGTTGTGGATAGTCCTGATTTCTTGGGGTAAAGCATTCCAGAGGTTTGGTGCAGCTCTGGAGAAGTCTTGGAGCCGGGAGTGGGAGGATCGGATTAGTGCAGATGTTAGTCAAAGGTCATTTGAGGAACGTAGAGAGCGGGTGGGGTGATAGACAGAGATGAGGGAGGAGAGGTAGGGGGGTGCTGCTCTGTGAAGAGCTTTGTGGGTGAGAACAAGCAATTTGAATTTGATCCTGTAATATACGGGCAGCCAGTGCAATGACTGGCACAGAGCAGAGGCATCTGAGTAAAGATTGGCCAGATGGGTGATCCTGGCTGCTGCATTAAGGATGGACTGGAGAGAGAAAGTCTGGTGAGGGGGAGGCCGCTTAATAGAGAGTTGCACTAGTCAAGGCGGGAATGGATTAGGGCCACGGTGAGGGTTTTTTGTTGTTTCCAGGGTGAGAAAGGGGCGGACTCTAGAGATATTCTTCAGGTGTAAGCGACAGGAGCGGACGAGAGATTGCGTGTGGGAGGAGAAGGAGAGATCGGTGTCAAACATAACACCCAGACAGCGAGTCTGCTGTCTAGGCGCTATCGTGGTGCCGCAAACTGAGAGAGAGATGTCCGATTTAGGGAGGTTAGTGGATGGGGGGAGCAGAAGAAGTTCAGTTTTGGAAAGGTTTAGTTTCAAATAGAGAGTGGGCATGATATTGGAAACTGCAGCTAGACAGTCATTGGTGTTCTTTAATACCGTAGGGGTAAGGTCAGGGGCTGAAGTGTATAGTTGTGTGTCATCAGCATAAAGATGGTACTGAAAGCCAAATCTGCTGATGGTCTGTCCAATCGGGGCCGTGTAGAGAGAGAAGAGGAGAGGGACAAGGACTGAACCCTGAGGGACCCCAATAGTGAGGGGAAGAGGGGAAGAAGTGGAGCCAGCAAAAGATACACTGAAAGAGCGGTCAGAAAGATAGGAGGAGAGCCAGGAGAGAGCAGTGTCCTTTATGCCAATGGAGTGCAGCATAAAGAGTAGGAGCTGATGGTCGACAGTGTCAAAAGCTGCAGAGAGATCAAGGAGAATAAGCAGAGAGTGGTCACCATTACGTTTTGCTGTCAGAAGGTCATTGGTCACTTTGATGAGGGCAGTTTCTGTAGAGTGAAGGGGCGGAAACCAGACTGTAATGGATCCAGAAGAGAGTGAGCGGAGAGGTAACGGGTGAAGCGGGAATAGACCAGGCGCTCCAAGAGTTTAGAGATGAAGGGGAGGTTGAAGACTGGTCTGTAGTTATTTGTGCAGGTTGGGTCGAGAGTGGTTTTCTTTAATAATGGAGTAATGATCGAGTGTTTGAAGGAGGAGGGGAAAATGCCAGAATAGAGGGAGAGATTGAAGATTTTGGTTAGATGAGTGGTGACGACTGGAGAGAGGGACTGGAGCAGGTGTGAGGGAATGGGGTCAGTGGTGCATGTGGTGGGACGAGAGGAAGAAAGGAGCCTGGAGACTTCTTCTTCTGTGACTGGGTCAAATGTGGAGAGTGAACCGGAGGAGATGTGGGGAAGAATGGGGGTGGCAGCGCTTGGAGGCTGAGAGCTGATTTCCTGGCGGATGTTGTCTATTTTCTCCATGAAGTAGGAAGCCAGGTCATCAGCACAGAGGTCAGTGATGGGGGCCTGCACTTTAGGACTGAGGAGAGAGTGAAAGGTGTCAAAGAATTTTTTTTGGATTGTTGGATAGTGAGGAGACCAGGATGGTGAAGTAGGTCTGTTTGGCAAGGTGAAGGGCAGAGTTGTAGGTTTTTAGCATGAATTTATAGTGGATAAAGTCTCCTGGTGAGCGAGTTTTCCTCCATGGACGTTCAGCACTCCTAGAGCATCGCTGGAGGAATCGAGTTTGTGGTGTGAGCCAGGGCTGTTTTGTTCTCTGTTTGGAGGTTCTGCGGCTGAGGGGCGCTACTTGGTCCAGGGAGCTTCTGAGAGAGTCATTGTAGTGATTTACTGCCTGATCTGGACAGGAGATTGAAGAGATTGGGGACAGAGATGAGATGAGGACGTCTGTGAGTGCTTGAGGGTTAATTGCCTGTAGATTTCT
The DNA here is from genome assembly GCA_033576535.1 of Allobates femoralis. Classification (NCBI taxonomy): domain Eukaryota; kingdom Metazoa; phylum Chordata; class Amphibia; order Anura; family Aromobatidae; genus Allobates; species Allobates femoralis. The sequence goes on along the minus strand of JARQOC010000008.1, from coordinate 96,181,254 downwards.
GGATGTGTGATAGGTAGGATTGGGCTGTGTTGGCCGAGGGTTAGTGAGTGAGAAGGAAAGAATGTTGTGGTCAGAGAGTAGAGTTGAGTTATCCAAGGGGGAGGATGAGCAGAGCCGGGTAAAGACAAGGTCAAGGATGTTACCGTTTTCGTGTGTCTTAGAGGTTGAGAGCTGTGATAGGCCAAGAGAGGTAGTTACAGATAGGAGCTGGGATGCAGATGGGGAGATGGGGCTGTTTATGGGAATGTTAAAGTCTCCCAGAATAAGGGTTGGTAAATCTGAGGACATGAAATGCGGGAGCCAAGTGGAGAAATGGTCGAGGAACTGCGTGGGTGACCATGGGTGGCGGTATACCACTGCTACTTTGAGGGGGAGGGGATGGAATAGCCTAATGGTATGGACCTCAAAAGAAGGGAATGAGAGTGATGGAGCTGGAGGAATGACCTGGAAAGTACATTGTGGGGACAGGAGGAGGCCAACTCCACCGCCACGTCTGTTCCCAGGTCTAGGGGAGTGAGAGAAGTGTAAGCCGCCGTAAGAAATAGCAGCAGGGGAAGCAGTGTCTGAATCCTGGATCCAGGATTCAGTGAGAGCCAGGAGGTTGAGAGAGTTAGTGAGAAAGTAGTTATGAATGAAGGAAAGTTTGTTGCATACAGACCGTGGATTCCAGAGAGCGCAATTAAAAGAGGGAGATGAAGGTATGCAGGTGATATTAATAAGGTTAGTGAGGTATCTGTGTGAGGTGGGAGAGGGGTTGAAGTTAGCAGAGGGTGGACCAGGGTTGGGAGAGATATCACCTGAGAGGAGCAGCAGTAAAAAGAGAAAGAGCAGATAGTTTTTGGAATTAGGACATGATTTATTATGACAAACTTTGGAATATGATGGGCTGAGAGTCTTCAGTAAACTGAAGATAGCATGGGAGCTGTACATAGAGTAGGGCAGGAGAAAGGGGCTGATGTGAATGAGTGGTGATGGAGGGGGGATGGGGTGATAAAAATTGGTGGCGAGAGCACATAAGAAAACAAACAGTGAAATACAAGACATGGTAAAGATTAGTAGTGAATGGAGTTATACACAGTGTTTGAGTGTCCCTCTATGTCATTGTCTTCCAGTCGCACCACATGGACAGCAGAGAAGAGTGGAGGACTGTGCAGTTGCACATACCACTCTTATTTTAAGTATTGAAGACATTGAAAACAGACATTGAAGTAAAGGACATGGGAAAGGGAAAAAAAAAAAAAACAACAATAAAGAAAAAAAAATTAAATTGAAAAGTAAAGTAACAAAGACAGTACCTTGGGGTTACTTCTGTGTTATTTCTGGGATATTTCTTATGTGACACTTAAAATGTCACACTTTAATAATGTCATATGTGACCAAGGTCATGTCTGACCTGCTCCATTCAACTTATACCATTCAAATGACCAAAAAATGAGTCCAGGTGAGAAAAGGGAGGAGGGAGCAGAAGGACAGCTCACAGCAGGGAGTAATTAACACAATGCAGTTAAGAGAACATTTGACTAGACATTCAAAAGGAAGGAGAATTATAGGTGTAAGAAGCAAAAGACTTATCAATATGCAAAACCTAAATTTGAAGTACGATGCATGGAATTGTAATCAGGGAAATAACAGCAGCGTACCCGTTAACACAGAGGGAGAGGAGTACATAGGATTCTAGGGTGCAGTGGATATTCTGGGTTCGCAGTTCAGACGTACCCGTTAACACAGAGGGAGAGGAGTACATAGGATTCTAGGGTGCAGTGGATATTCTGGGTTCGCAGTTCAGACGTACCCGTTAACACAGAGGGAGAGGAGTACATAGGATTCTAGGGTGCAGTGGATATTCTGAGTTCGCAGTTCAGACGTACCCCCTATCCTCTGTAAACTGCAAAAAAAGAGATTCACTCCATCTGTCAATTACAGTAAGTGATGACTTCTCTGCTGCCCACTTGACATATGTTGATAACTATTTGGCACCCGGTATGTATGGTAAGGCTAGAGGCATTATTTGGGCCGCTGCTCTGGTTGCTGCGATCCAGACATCCCTTCTGTCAGGGACCTGCACATAATCCGAGTCACTCATGATGGGGCCCTCCTAATTAATTGCTGACAACCAGTGAGATGAAACAAACTTTCCCGAACATCGGCAGCTCTGCAGAGGGAGCGGAGCACCTCGGGTATTTCCGGAACTGTGGGCTGCACTTTGTTGATCTCTGGCAGATTGAAGGGGCGGGGCTTATCTTCCCACTCTTTTCTACCCGGGCTGTGGCGCAGCTCAGTTTCTGTAATGGCGGACCGGTTATACAGTTCAGAAACAGTTAATAAAGTTCAGTTCTTGGCACACAGTACCCGGTTTTACCGGGCACAGGATCCTGTTTGTGACGCCAGGATTGAGGCACAATTCAAGATTAGTACAGGTACCCTCCCCTTGCGGACGTGGACTACACCCCTGGCTGTCAGGATGGTGGGCCTACTAATCAGAGTACACAGATTCTACCAGGGCCTGATCATCTTTGCCCCTGATGCTTATTGCCGCCCAACACCATATTAACATTTCAGTTTTGGTGGATATCACAATGGGGAATGGGTCACTCACCTGTGGCGCCCCACTGGTCGGTGCGTCACTAAGGGGTACTGCACCCAAACCAGCGTGTACGGTATCCTTGTGGCCAGTGAAAGGGGAGGTTGATATGTGGCTTTCACCATGCATCCACACACTTAGCTTCAGGGGACCAATTATTTAAACCTGTTACCTAGATAACCAGTCCCGGGGGGAGGTTATAAAAGTGGTAATGGAAGGCCGGAAGATAAGAGAGTAGAAGTAGTCGAGAGAAGAACAAAGTACAAGAACGTCAGAGGGGGACCCTTCATGGGATGCACAGAAAGAGCGCCCAGAAAGACTGGTGCCCAAGGCAGAAGGAGGAAACCCAGTGCCAGACCGTATGGTAACAGGTCTGGGGGAATCCTAGTCCACTACGGAGAACCGACTCCGGGAGCAGTACGGGCAAGTTCAACTCCGGGCCGCCAACACCAGTCAGACCCAGGAGAGTTTAGCCTCTGGGCCACCTGTAAAAATCACTAACGCTAAGTGCCTGGACCCGCGTAAAGCCACAGGGGTAGCGGTAATCCGGAGAGGGTTCTTACCCAAGCAGGACAGGAACAAGGGGGCCAGGCCAGGTTTCAAGCCAGCCAGGCTTCACCACAACAGGACAGAGAAAGGACAGCTTAGAGGGACACACTCATAAGCCACATAAAGACACCCCATTCATTGGTCACTACCCGGGCCAGCTACCCGTGACTGTATGATTGTTAACCTGTTTTTGAACTGCGTTTACCAAGTGACCAGTAAATACCAGTGCAGAGTAAAGAAAGCCTCTCTTGTCTTATTACTGTTAAATTACAGAGCTGCTACCATGACAACCAGAACATCAGCAACTCTGCCCCGGGGATCCTGCTCCACCTGCAGGGAGTAAAATCAACTGGTTGCAATACCATAATCTCCGGAAGTCTGACAGTGGCGCTGGTGCTATCACCAGGAACTGCAGGTGGCGTCAATCCATTTCATTATTTTATTTCAACACTTTCTTAGTGACCACCAGGGCCACAGACTCGCAACTATTGTCAGATCATCATCTGGGCCACGGGTAATATCATAATCAGCCCAGTACCAATTGTAAAGGATATATGGCATCATTGTCATCTGGGAGTCAGTGTCCAGTAAAGCATTCATTGGGATGTCATCAATCATGACTGGGAGGACTGGTCGTCCTCCAACTTACTTGTCTGGCCAATGATGCAGGCCTGGTCACCTTATTCCTGGGTGTTGGCCCGCTGCCCCAGGGATTGCCTGTTTAAAGGACAGGATCTTGTGAAGTGCCCCGCATTGCTGCAGCAGTGGCAGATGGGTTATTCAGTTGAGTCATAGCGATGGCTGTCTATTCCCTGGTCGGTGGGATCCTCCTCGGTTGTAGCCACGGGATGTCATCTGGACTGAAGGCCAGCTGAATTGTTTCGATTGGTGGTGATACTTGGAAGGACTGCACAGTCTTTGTCAGTGTGGAAATACTTTTGGTCAACTCCTGGATCTGTGGAGGTGTCATTATCTAGGGTTTGTGCATCTGCTTCTGCAATTGCCTGTGGTGAGGGTGTCGCCTCCTGGTGGTACGTTATAGCTGGGCACCGTAGAGGTGCAGTGCTACTTGGGGTTGGGTCTCACAGCACCCGAATGGCGTGGTCTTTAAATCGTGCACAGTCCAGGTCAGGGTTTGTTATGGTCCATAATACGCAGCTGTGTCCAGTGGGTTTTAGATAGGAGCCCCTCAATAAACTGTTTGGTTATCAGTCTGTGTTCGTCTTGCACGCTGTCGGGGTCACCCTGTTTAATGGTCCATAGTGCCTCTTGGAAATTAAGGTCATAGTCTTGTATACTGTCATGCACCCTTTGTTTGCACCCAAAAAATTTCATTTTAGTCTCTGCCGTGGTGTGGGTATCAAAGGTGTCCTTCATCCTGGCCAGGTTTTGCTTACCAGTTCTTTTATCGGTGCCAGGCCAGGACTTTACCTTCCTCTGGGCTGCACCAGTTAACTGGCCAATGAAGATGCTGACTTTTTGACTTCCAGATAGGGGGTACACTTCAAACAAACTACGCAGTCTCTCCTTTACATCGCTCAAGGTGTGTGATTTGCGTGAGTACTGCAGTAGCCAGCCGCTCCCGGTATGTATGGCATTGATAAAGGCATAGCTGGGGCTGCGGCTGCACCAGCCCCTGCATCTCCACCTGGGTTGTACATTTTCCTTCCCCTAGTGAACCTTGGCGAGGTTCTGAGTCTCAGTTGAATTATCATATAAAAAGAATAGTACAGCAGTCTCAGGGAGCGCCAAAGGTATATTGGACAAATTAGTGGATAAGACCAGACCTTTATTCTTCCTCCAATACCACTGCCACAACGTGTTTCGATGGTCTAAGCCGTCTTGATCAGGTGGGGGCTTAGACAGTCGAAACGCATTGTGGCATTGGAGGAAGAATAAAGGTCAGTTCTTATCCACTAATTTGTCCAGTATTCCTTTGGCACTCCCTGAGACCGCTGTACTATTGTTTTTATGTGAGATATCTCTCTACGGAGCCAAAGCGGCAGGAGCAGTCTGGCATATCTGGAGGGTTGAGGACGTGTGATTACCTAGCTACCGGGATAAACAACTGAGGACCTGCGGTGACGTGGTGTCCGGTCCGGCAGGATTACACAAATTTTCGGGGAGCACAGAGTTGCGAATGCATACACCGCCAGGACAGCAGCATTATTAGAGAGAGGCGACCCGGAGCCCCATTAACCACACGTTTAATCTTGGTTGTGTAGACGTACACAACCATTATAGGTGAGTGCACTAGCACTTTTTTTTATACAAGTAGCCCTGTGTGTCTACACATGCGCCCTTTTCTTTTTCTTTCTGCTTCGGTTGAATTATCAGTCTCATGATCCGCAGGCAAGACAGATCGCATACTTCAGGGTTCCGGGTCGGGGCCTCCTGCTGGCTGACGTCAGAGTGTGGGGCAGGACTTCTCTTCGTGCTCTTTCTTGGGCTTTGGCCACGACAACACGCCTCTTCTGCTTCCCGCGCGCTGTGCGGCGTGATAATGGTGAACAGTTCAATAAATTTTATGGCACACAGGACCTGGGGAGTACCGGGTAACAAAATCCTGTTCGTGACGCCAAGTTGACATGCCCAGACACCAGGGCAGTGGGGTACTCAGAACTGCGCCGAACAGTTATTTCTGGGGATGAGTCACAGTGGCGTGACCTGACTCTGTAACCCTGGCAGTGTTATAAAAATGGGGGTAAATTACATGGGATTGATTAGTGACGCCACCCATGGTATTCAGCAATTGGATGGCTAACACTGCGGTTCAGGAGCACTGGAGCGGTCAGACAGTTTGTTCAGGTGGTGGTAACTGTTGATAATGCAATCTGGGGTACTAGTAACAGATGATAGGAGTCCGGTGAGCCTGGAAGCATTTGGGGATCCACCTTGCCAGGTGGGGTTGGAGGCCTTCCTACTGTGCTCCTTTTTCGGGTCCCTACTGCCTGTATCTATGCTGCAGCCCCCTTCTGAATGTTGGTTCTAACCTGTGTGGCAGACAGCGTGAGCCTATCATGGGCATTGCCTTTCCACAGGCAGCCCCAGGCGCTTGGTCTGCTGTGGTGCCTCCGGGTGCTCGGTCCGGCCAGGGGGCTTGCAACCCCTGCCCTCCAGATTTAGCTGATGTGGTGTACAGCACCCACACTGCCAAGGACTCTGGCATCCTTTTTGTCAGCCTCCGCTCCGGGATCAGCTCTGATGCAGGTCCAATTCCCCAGAGCCCTTGTCTCCACTCCTCTCTCTTCCCTCTCCTCAGACTAACTGCCAAACACACTTAACTGCCTCCTCCTCCGGATCAGAGAGAGCAGTTCCCCTGAAGTCGGGTTACAGAGCTCCCCCTTCTGCCCTGGTGTAGGAATTGTGTTGCATGCTGTGCAGTGGTGTAACTAGAGTCTGATGGGCCCTGGTGCAAAATTTACGCACATATTGGTCAGATGTATGAGCCCGGTGTAACATTCTAAATCCCATAAAGACTTACAAATCACCCCTCTTCCTTTTAATTTAGCATTAATGTCCCTCATACTGCTATATATGGTCTTCCTCCTGGAATATGGCCCTTATCCTGGTATATATGGTTTTCCTCCTTTTGCCACCATAGTTCTCCAATTATTATGCATCCCCATATCCTTCCATATATTATAATGCACCCCCATAGTCCTCCACATAATATAATGCAGCCTCTCTCCCTCCCTCCATCACCAGCCTCCACCAGCAGCCTCTCCCCCCATCACCAGCCTCCACCAGTAGCCTCTCTCCCTCCCCACATCACCAGCCTCAACCAGCAGCATCTCCTCCCCCATCACCAGCCTCTACAAGCAACCTCTCTCCCTCCTCCATCACCAGCCTCCACCAGCAGCCTCTCTCCCTCCTCCATCACCAGCAGCTTCTCTCCCTCTTCTATCACCAGCCTTCACCAGCAACCTCTCTTAACCCCCCATCACCAGCCTCCACCAGCAGCCTCTCTCCCTCCTCCATCACCAGCCTCTACCAGAAGCCTCTCTCAACCCACCATCACCAGACTCCACCAGAAGCCTCCCTCCTCCAACACCAGCCTCCACCAGCAGCCTCTCTCCCTCCTCCATCACCAGCAGCTTCTCTTTTTCCTCCATCACCAGCCTCCACCAGCAGCCTCCCTCCCCCTTCCATCACGAGCCTCCACCAACAGCCTCTCTCCCTCCTCCATCACCAGCCTCCACCAGAAGCCTCTCTCCCACCCCCCATCACCAGCCTCCACCAGCAGCCTCTCTCAACCGACCATATCTTTAGCTCTATGAGCGCTCACCTGCTCTCCTTCTCCTTGCTTCCATGTTCTCCTCCATGGCACTCTGCTGAACTGAGCCATCTGCTGAAGCGTGGGATGACCTTAGACACGCTGTAGCATTGCAGAGCAGGGGGCAGATAGGAGCTGTCGGAACCTGGAATGCCGGCTCAGGTATTTCGGGGTCAGACAGCGACGTGTGAATAAAGTTGCGTGCCCGCCCCATCCCGAATCCCCACTTCTCTATAAAGACAGCGGATATGCTAGACTGTCTAACAGAGGAGAAGGGAGATTTAAAAAAAGAAATAAAACATTTCTTTTTATCCAGGCCTGACCGGGCCCCTGCCCCTGCTGGGCCCCGTAGCAATTGCGACCCCTGTGACCATGGTAGTTACGCCTCTGATGCTGTGTATTACCTGGCATGGGGACCTCTTCCTGCTTCCAGGCATCACATCACCCCTCTGAGGGAGGCATTGTCACCGTGGCAACCAGACTCTGGGGTGCCACGCTAGGAAGTCTCTATTTTACAAGATAATGATGTACCAATGTAGGCTGAGGCTTGAGATGCACCAGTGTCTAAGAATGGCTTTTATTTGCTGCCAAAAAAGAAATACAGTTTTAGATTGATTTCTATATATCTGGTATTCCTTTATTGAGCACTACTAATATGAAGTGATTCTGGTTGGAACCATGTACTATATTAATAAAACCTTATGTGCCACTTACACAAATGAGGTGTTGAAAGGTAGTTTTATTCTGGAAAGTGAGCTTTCATGCCAGGCCCTCTATTCTATCTTGCGTTTCATTACATTTTTGTTATGTATATTTTTCTGGCAGTTCATGTTTAATTTGTGTAGTTAGTGTATCACTATAGAAAAATACATTTTTGCGTAGAAACCAGGTTGATTACCCAGTTTTATTATTGCTATGCATTAAATACTTAGTAACACATGAATATTTGCATAGCCTTTTTAAAGGGAATCTGTCTCCATAGATTTGCTAAACTATCTGAAAGCAGCATAATGTACAGACCAAAGACCCTGATTTCAGCAATGTATTACGGTACTTTTTTTCTGGGTACTGTACTTTGATTAAAACTGTTTTCTCTGCTGCAGATCTACTAGTTCTCTGAATGCTGAGCTCTGCATAAATAGTAAAACAAACGTAAAAAATACTCTGCTGTTTTAAATTAAGAAGCAAGTGCTGGTAAAAAAAATGTAAAAAGCCGGGTATTTGGTTGATACGTTTTATGCAAAAAAAGTAACGTAAGCCGCTCTACCAAAGCGTCAAGGTAACCCATGTCAGAGCAGTCCCTAACTGATGTATTTAAAAACCTGGTCAAATGTATAGTACCTATAAGACAGGATTCAGACAGGAACATGTCTGACATGGACACGCTGCAGAAAACAGCTTTTTATGTGCTAGGCTCACAGGGAGTGGCAGCAGGCTCCCTTTCTTGTAGACACAAGAAACAAATTAGAAACAAAATAGTGAGCCAAGCACACAGAGAACAAGTCTTGTAAGACAGTGTTCACACCACCTTGAAATTGAAACACAGAAAAATAGTGAAACATAAAAAATACTCTTATTAATACTGTATTAAATAAAGTAAGAAGCAAGTGCTGTGACCACTGTCCTACAGACTTGTTCACTGTGTACTTGGCTCACTATTTTTTTTCTAATTTGTCTTTTTGGCTCTGTATAACCCTGCCTACACCATTGATTGTCAGCTTTCTGGGTAGATTGTGCATAGGCATACAATTGTAAATCAGTGTTGGTGGTGTTGTTGTAGCTGTGGAGTTCTTTCCAGCAGAGTCTGTAAAGACCGATTCTGGAGAAGCTGTGAAGTCCCCCTCTGGAGAAGCAGTGGAGATCCTTTCTGGGAAGGCTGTGGCGTTGCTTTCTGGAGAAACGGTGGAGTTCCTTTATTTGTTGTTTCATATTAGCTTGGTTGTTTCTCTCCTTGTGTTGTCTTACTGTAGTTTTAAGACTATCATTTTGCTGCCCTGTGCATTATTCAGGGCAAGCACAGTGTCAGCCAGTGCCTAGGCACAAGATCACGCACAGAAGGATGGACTAGTCTAGGGATGATAGGGAGCTCAGGGTCCAGACTCAGTTAAGTGTTAAGGGTGACCAGTCATTCCTCTCCTTATCACCAGGCTCTCCTTTTTACCTTTTCCTTGGTGTTCCCCTCTTATTGCACCCCACGGTACAGAATTTCCTTGCTGCAGCATGACTGTGTTAGGCAACATTAACACAGACCATTTTTGATCCGTTTTTTGAGGTTCTACTGCAAAACTGATCAGTTTTTTTCAAAAAACACATCACACTGGTGCCTTTTTGATGCATTTTGATGCATGCGGTATTTTCAGCTCGTAGACAATGGAGTCAATAGAAAAAGTGGATTTGAAATGCACAAGCAAAATTGACATGCTCAGCCTTTGTGAGAATTAATTTTTGAGCCCCAAAATGGATCCTCACAAAACATTGTGTGTGAATGACAAATCTGGAAAGCCATTGACTTTGCTGGATACTCTTGGGCACTGCATTTCACTGCAAAAAAATACATGCGTCAAAAATGTATCACATCTGGGAAAACAGCTATTCTCCTTGTGGAGAGTATTCTGCCAGCTGGCAGTGAGAAGACCAACAAAGGACCTGTCATCCCCCCTGGTGCATGGCAAACTAAATGAAGCACTGAAGGTAGTATGTCTGCTGCATTCAGGGAAGGAGTTCCCCATGTCTCTAGCCCCCTATAAACTTTAAAAAAGACTTTAGAAACCTTACAGTTTAAAGGTCCCCTGGGTGGGATCTTATTAAGAGGTCCTGGCTGCTGGCACGATCCTCCCTGCCTCCTCCTTGTGTGTTTCCACCCCCTCTATGTGTCTGCTCTGTGTGACTTCAGGAGCAGAAGAGGAGGGCAGACCCAAAAGAAGAGGAGGAGGCAGCAGAAACATAGAGGTTGTGGAACACACAAGGAGGGAGGATTGTGCCAGCAGCCAGTTCCTATTAATAAGATCCCACCAAGGCAACCTCTTAACTGTAAGGTTTCTAAAGTCTTCGGGCTAGAGACATGGAGGACTCCTTCCCTGAATGCAGCAGACATGCTGCATTCAGTGCTGCATTTAGTTTGCCATGCACTACAGGGTGACAAGCCCTCTTTAAAGCCGCAATGCTCCTCTGAGAAATTACATATGCAAGTTGTCACCAGTGTGGAAGCAGACAAACTCTAATGCCACCTAATAAAGATAGTAATTGCTATCTTTAACCTCCCTGGCGGTATGATTATGTCAGGAATTTTGTACTAAAAGCAGTACCATTCTTTTGGTAAAAAATTTCTTTTATGGGCAGAAATTTTATACAATTGTATTTCCTGCCCAGTTTCGCCTTCAATGAGCCGCTTCGGCTCACAGAGACGGAACCAGGAAGTCATATGGAGGCATCCGAAGGGGCTCACACCGGCGATCACAGCGAGGACATCGCTGAATCACAAGGAGAATGTTTGGAGACTCCACTGCCATTTACCCCAAGTGTCAGAAGCGGACTTACTGTGGTGCAGCTGGTTCAGCTGCACCAGGGCCCCGACTGGGTAGGGGGCCCCTCAAGCATCAGTAGGGGGCCCCCGTGACACTGTGACAGAGGAGAGGAGGGTAACTGAGGGAAGCATACTGCTTCCCTTGGGTGTTCCCGCCCCTCCTCTCCTCTGCTGCCCCGGCTACCAGACCTCCCAGACCCCCCACTTCTCAGCAACTGCTGACAGCAACATACCGCCACAAGCCTCCCCCGGGCTCCTCAGCCCCTCCGTACCCCCCCCCCCCCCGCTCCTCAGCTCATCAGCACTTCCCCGCTCCTCAGATCCTGTGCCAATCAGCACCACCACATCCCCCCCGCTCCACAGCTCCTCTGCCCTCTGATCATCAGCACAAGCTCCTCTGCCCTCTGCTGATCAGCACCCCAGCATCACACACCATCTCCCTGCATGCCAGCTTCACTAGGTAGAAGCGGTCAAATGCTGCAGGGGGGCGGCGGCGCTCTAAGGTGACAGCATACCCCCCCGCTACTCACTGCTGGAAGGCGGCGGTGCTCCCGCTCCTCACTTCGGCTGCTGGAGGGCGGCGGTGCTGTGAAGTGACAGTGTGGCGCCCCGCAACGAGTGCGTCACAAGAGGGTATTGCAGCCATAAATGCAGCCGCAATATTCTCTGACACAGCAGTGATCTAGTTAACTTTAAGATCCAACCCTGCATGCATCACCTAGAACAGAGGACCAATCCAGGGTCCTGGTGGGCGGAGTGCTAGGGAAGTGTAGGAGAACAGACCCTTAGTCAGAAAAAGAAGGGATCTAGAACTTGGCATGAGCAGTCTAGACCTTGGAGTAGGAGCGGGGGCTCCGCACCCCGTGCAGCCCTCGGGCCGTCGCCGGTCGGGTGTCAGCACCTGAGGCCTCAACAACCGGGACCGGGCATCATTACCACGGGTTCCCAAAAGACTCCCGTGCCCACAATTCGCAGCCGGTTCACTGGTACCGAAGCTGGCAGCAGTTCACCTCTGCTACGCGAACCAGAAAACGTGGAGGAGCAGCTTCACAGGAGCACCCCACCACCAGCCAATTTCCAGTCGTCTAACCAGCGGTGTACCCACCGAGGGATCCAAGGCTCCCCAAAACATCCACAACGTACAACTTGGATAGGGCATTGAAGCAGCCTCCCCGTACCCGACCTGGTATTCCTGGGCGACAATGGCAACTTACTTTGTTAGAATGGAGGAACACTTGCGGATCTCTGAGGGACACTATCACTGCTGAGTCCACCCGGTCCACTACCCGTTAACTGTATACCATGTACTGCCTGCTGGTTACAGTAAAGACCCGTTGCAGAGACTCTCTGTGTCCGTGCTTCCTTATGAACTATCCGTCCGCACTACAAGGTAACCGCAGCTGAAGCACAACCTCTTAAGCAGCTCCAGCCTCCGGGGATCACCGCTCAGCCTGTGGGGAGCATTCCATCTAGCTGCTGTCCATCCCCCGGAGGTTCCGCAGCGTCGGTAACGATTACCGAAACTACTCATAGGTGGCGTCACGAATAAATTAAACCCCTTAATCTGTTCCCCACAAGACGTCTTCATCTTTTGATCTGTACTCCACCGGGCCCCACTACCGGCAGGCGCGGTCCACCCGTGACAAGGAGGAAGGAAGCATCGCCTGTCTAAACCGGAGTCCCGGCCACGGTGAGTCAGAAAATGGCGTCACGAACAGGATACGAGCAGGCCCGTTCCCTAACGGGTATAATGTGCTTAAAAATGACTTTATTGTCTACAATCTGGACTTTGTTCGTCCCTAAAAGAACTTTCCCGCCTTTTCACCGTGGGCCAAGATGGCGTTCCCGCCACAAGAATCCGCCACGTGCAAGCCCAGGAGTGAGTCAACCCCCCCCCTCATCGTGGGAGGGCTAAAGACAAAAGGCGCCAAACTCTTTGTCCGCCCTGATTGCTCGAATCAACCATGGGGGCAGACCCCAAAGACTTTTCCCACCATTGGACTACAAAAAGCCCACAGGAAATGGGAGTGACACAGACCTTTCTTCCCCAGCTCTCTACCAGAATGCTTACCGGTTGAACGGGTGTGGTTCCCTCCAAAAGAAGAGAATGGCCAGCATGAGACTCCAAGACCTGATGCGGGAGGTCGAGGCGGAGGCCAGAGCAGCCATAGGCCAACCGGGTCCGGGTCCTGCCTTTACCATAGACGGCAGCCCCGACTTCTGGCTAGAGGCTCTACAAGACCTCCGGGTGCGGTTACTTGAGACTGTAGAATGGACGATTCGCAGCTGGAGCGCGACCCTAGGCAGACGACTACTCCACGCGATGCAGCAGAGCCGACCGGGTACCGCTACTCCAGGCCCAGACGACGTCGCTAGCTTTTCAACCGCCTCACCGTCGCCCACCACCTGTCCTGCTTCGTCACCCGAGCCAATTGATTGCATCATTCCAGTGGAGGCCACAGCTCAGCTCGTTCCCGCGATTAATACCGCAGCCGACCCCGTTCCTGAGCCGGAGCTTATAATACGCTCCACGGAAGAACTTGATCTTTACCAGGTTCCCACCGAGGAACCCGCGACGTGTTTCACAACTACAGAGACTGTCGCCTGTTTCGTCCCCGTGCCGGAGGCCTCCTTCGCTATTGCCGAGGCCTACCTAGTAACCGGGATTGAGACCCCTCTACCTGCAGTTACAGATGAAGAGGCAGGCAGTCTGGAAGCCCTGCAGGACGTCCCTGTGGAAGGCTCCGCAGCACCACCGCCCTGTTGTACAGAGGAACCAGCTTCAACATCTTCAGCCGTCGAGCAGCCTGATGTAGTCATCAAAGGAGAGGTCGAGGAGGATGACGACGAGACCCGTAGCATCGCTGAGGATCTCGACACCGGGTTCGCTTGGGGAGACACCGAGGAACTTCCTACCGGACATACAACCTGGGTACACTGGTCGGGTGCAACGCCGACACCTTCCCCTGTGCCGTTCCACCGGGTGCCAGCCCTGACTGCCCACCAAGTCCAAGTTTCCCGCCAAACCACCAGCTCCATCACTCATCTTAACACCCCGAGCCGTGCCGACGGAGATGTACGCCAGCGACGACGAGAGGAGTGGCAAGCCCGTGAACGCGCCAACATGCAGGCCCGTGCCGAGGCTCGCCGCCAACCACCGCTGCCTGATAAACTCCGCCGTGAAGGTAGAATTTCCACCTTTAACTTACATACCGGGTGGGGGTTCGCTTGGGAGGTGGGTTTGAATGAGGAGGTGCTTGTGGGGCGCCGGGAAGTTGAGTCACACTTGCCCAGAGGACATCCAGATCGCGACCTATACCAGGGCGATATAATCACCTATGAACGCTATGCTTGTCCAGATGGGTGGTTCGCTATCCGGGTGCGCCATCATTCTCCGCTCCAGTGACTTTAAGACTTGGACTCACTCAATGACTCTGTTCCTGTTAAGCACTGACTGTGTGATCTTGCAGTCACATCCTGAACTTTTGATATAAGGACAGTCGATCGCCGCTGGGTCTGCACCCAGTGTTCCACCTGTTTATTCTGCCGTTTCACTTTTATGCATATAATGACCTGTCATTAATAAAAGTGTTTATTACCTGTTATAAAATATAAAAACCTCTGTAATGTGGGTAGTGTGACGCTTGGGGACAAGCGTATTCAACCAAGGGGGAGTGTGGCGCCCCGCAACGAGTGCGTCACAAGAGGGTATTGCAGCCATAAATGCAGCCGCAATATTCTCTGACACAGCAGTGATCTAGTTAACTTTGAGATCCAACCCTGCATGCATCACCTAGAACAGAGGACCAATCCAGGGTCCTGGTGGGTGGAGTGCTAGGGAAGTGTAGGAGAACAGACCCTTAGTCAGAAAAAGAAGGGATCTAGAACTTGGCCTGAGCAGTCTAGAACTTGGAGTAGGAGCGGGGCCTCCGCACCCCGTGCAGCCCCCGGGCCGTCACCGGTCGGGTGTCAGCACCTGAGGCCTCAACAACCGGGACCGGGCATCATTACCACGGGTTCCCAAAAGACTCCCGTGCCCACAATTCGCAGCCGGTTCACTGGTACCGAAGCTGGCAGCAGTTCACCTCTGCTACGCGAACCAGAAAACGTGGAGGAGCAGCTTCACAGGAGCACCCCACCACCAGCCAATTTCCAGTCGTCTAACCAGCGGTGTACCCACCGAGGGATCCAAGGCTCCCCAAAACATCCACAACGTACAACTTGGATAGGGCATTGAAGCAGCCTCCCTGTACCCGACCTGGTATTCCTGGGCGACAATGGCAACTCACTTTGTTAGAATGGAGGAACACTTGCGGATCTCTGAGGGACACTATCACTGCTGAGTCCACCCGGTCCACTACCCGTTAACTGTATACCATGTACTGCCTGCTGGTTACAGTAAAGACCCGTTGCAGAGACTCTCTGTGTCCGTGCTTCCTTATGAACTATCCGTCCGCACTACAAGGTAACCGCAGCTGCCGCACAATCTCTTAAGCAGCTCCAGCCTCCGGGGATCACCGCTCAGCCTGTGGGGAGCGTTTCATCTAGCTGCTGTCCATCCCCCGGAGGTTCCGCAGCGTCGGTAACGATTACCGAAACTACTCATAGGTGGCGTCACGAATAAATTAAACCCCTTAATCTGTTCCCCACAAGACGTCTTCATCTTTTGATCTGTACTCCACCGGGCCCCACTACCGGCAGGCGCGGTCCACCCGTGACAAGGAGGAAGGAAGCATCGCCTGTCTAAACCGGAGTCCCGGCCACGGTGAGTCAACAGCACCCCCGATCCTTACTTCAGCTGATGGAGGGCTCAGGCGGCAGGGATGCATCTGCTCACCAGCACCCAAGCGCTCCTCTGCGATTGCGGTAATTCTGCCCGCGGGGAAACCCAAGCGTGACTCAGGGTTACCGCTTCTGTCAGCGGGAATTAACCCCGAGTTACACTCGGGAATACCGCTAGGAAGGTTAATAGGTAAAAAATGTTTGTACCATTTTAGCCAGTAGATAGAAAAATATTAGAATCTGAGAGTCCTCAGTGGTTGATATCTTTTAATGGCTAACTGAAAAGATGGTAAGAAAAAGCGAAGCAAGCTTTTGAGACACTAAGGTCTCTTCATCAGGCTAGTAATAACACAAATTCTGAATGTACACACATATAAACACAAAAACAGGAGGCTGGATATGCTGTAAATAGATTAGGTGTGGTGAAGCATGACATAGTGGAAGACAGCATCTGTGGCAGTATCCTCCACAGATAAAAAGCAGTTTCAAGTCCCTTGATTAATTGTTGGTCCAAGATTTGAAGAGTGTTCTGTGATGAGAGGGGGTAGAGTAAAAACATTTGGGCAATAAATACCAGAGTTTAGCCTCTGACTTGTTTTCCAAGATTTGAAATTTAAAGGGAACCTGACCCCTAAAAATCCGCCCCAGACCATTTATACCTGTCCCTGCACCTCCAGGAATGCATTCTAGGCATCCCTTTGTGTAAAAACAGGGTATTTGTAAAGTATATAAAAGTGCTTTTATTACCTTTAGGTCACGTGCACACGCTGAGAATTTGATGAGTTTTTTACCTCAGGATTTGTAACCAAAACCAGAAGTGGATAATTAAAAAGAGAAGTGGTGCAGGTGTTTCTATTAGACTTTTCCTCTGATTGCTCCACTCCTGGTTTTGGCTACAAATCCTGAGGTAGAAAACTCACCAAATACTGAACGTGTGCACGTGGCCTTAGATCTGCGGCTTCTCAGTGCTTGAGAAGTCACACAGGGCATCCCCTGTGGCTTCTCAGCACTGCCTGCAGATCAATTATTCACGCCCAGATCGGCATACTAATGTATTGTGAGCTCCCTCGCGCCTCCATGGGTGGTATAGGCTGTATGACGCAAATCGCGTCATATCCATATCAGAGGACTTCGTGGTCCCCTTTAAATAATCTATTATTTTTGGACAAAACCATTATCTTTATCTGTAGGACTTCCAGAAATTAAAGTTTCCTTCATGTTTACTTCTTGCAATTTATGATAAAACCTATTCTGCTCTAGAGCAATGTATGAGTCTATTCAAGCATTCACAGAAGCAACCAAGCAGAACACAAGCAGGTACACCTGGTAAGAAGTAGCCTGACTACAGCATAAAGCCTCAGAAAAGAACTTCAGAGAGAATTATCCCTGCAGTAGAAAAAGACTAAGTACATTAGCGCACACATAATCTGAAGACAGCAAATGTACCAATAAAATCTACATCTGACCCTACTTTATCCGTCCCCAGATCCAACTCCAAAAGATTTTGGGCATCAGTGCTGATGCTTTTCTCCTCTTTAGCCTGTGAATCTTTTGAGCACACCTCTCATGTCCATGGAACAGAATGTGTGAACATCTCTGCAGAATCGCCTATTTGTGTTTCGCCACAATCAGTTGTACAGTTGTGACATGGGGGAAAATATCGGTAATTGGGGCGCCACCTCTGAGGACAGTACTATGTATAATGCTGAGATGGAGGAAGAGGAGGATAGGCCACCTGATGCAGCATTTGCCATCAACTGTAGCAAATGCGCTCTCTGGGCCTTTTCTACAAGTTGTTTCACTCTTCTGCTACCGCAGACAGACACAGAAGTAGCACGTCCACAAAGGCCAGGGTCACATTTGGAGGGGGCATCCTTTGCAAGGATGTGCTTAAGTCAGCATTTTTTTGCCCTTGCCATTTTCATGTCTTTTTTTTCCAATTTAGCGCTAGCCTTAATGCATGCGTTAATGCATGGTACATACAGTATATGTTTCCCAAACACCCCCAAAGATGTTGCTTACTGTTTTTTTGGGTGGTTTAGCAAAAGTGCCTAGTGTCAAAAGTGTTGCATATTGACAAGGCGTTTTATGCATGGGAGCCTATGGAGACGTGTTTTTCACAATTTGCACTTGTGAAAAACGCAAGCTTTTAGCGCTTCCAAGGCTGAAGTGTGACCCTAGCCTAAGGGTACTTTCACATCTGTATTTTGCAAGTCCGGTGGAATTCCGCCTATCTTGCAAAAAACAGATCCTGCAACATTGTGGCAACATTGTGTTGTGCCCAATGCAGTTGTAATGGAGTTCCGGAAAAGTGGTTAGACTTGTGGTTTTATCCGGATCCGGCAAATCCGGCACTTCAGGCTTGTTTTAAACTCGCAGTTAGCAGCGGTGTTTTTCTGGTGCCTGAAGCACTAAATTTGCCGGATCTGGATGAAAACGCAAGTCAAACCACATTTGCAGAACTCTATTACAAATGCATTTGGCAGAAAACAATGTTGCGGGATCATTTTTTTTTCAAAAAAGGGAGAATTCTGCCAGATTTGAAAAATGCTGATGTGAAGTACTTTAAAAAACCTGTGAACTTTAAAAAAAGGGAAAAAGACTGAAATGCCTGAACTGAAAACTAATGCAGATGTGAATGTAGCCTAACAGAATTTTTTACTTGTCTTTGTATAGGACGAGCTTTCAGTAACATTAGCAGTAGCACCTACCGCATGTACACTTCCAACATCAAACCTCTTACACCTCTTAGGCTGTGGTCACAGTTGACATGCGTTTTTTTAGTGCCTTTTAAAAACGCATGCTTTTTTACATGCGTTTTTCATGTCATCATGAGTTTTTTAAGTTGTGGGATGGCTCCCTGCGTTTTTGGCTGCGTTTTGGAATCTGCACCCAAAAATAGTGCATGTACTATTTTTTGGTGCGTTTTGAAAAACGCATGCGTTTTTGATGAAAACGCATGCGTTTTTATAACATGGGCCCCTATGGAAAACGCATGCAAAAACGCATGTACAATTAGTACCTTTTAGTGCCATTCAAAAACGCATTCGTTTCCCATAGGAGCCTATGTTAAAAAAACGCATGCGTTTTCTAAAACGCATGCGTTTTTTTTAACATGGGCTCCTATGGGAAACGCATGCGTTTTTGAATGGCACTAATTGTACATGCGTTTTTGCATGCGTTTCCCATAAGGCCCCATATTAAATAACGCATGCGTTTTTGGTAAAGCACCAAAAACGCATGGGACTGTCACACATGCTTTTTGGCTATTAGGGCATGCGTTTTTTAACATGGGGGCCAATAGGTGCGTTTTTTACATGCGTTTTTGAAAACGCAGGTCTCCAAAAACGCATGTGAAAAATGCTACTGTGACCCCAGCCTTAGGCTGGAATAGCACTGTCCTTGTGATATGCAACTAAATCGGACATTTAGGATTTCCCATTCATGTTTAATGCCAACAGATTTGGCAATCACTTGTTTGAGGCCAAAAAAAAAACCTTTTAGCGGGAACACAAAGATTTGGCATGAACTTTTTCTATGCAAAAAAACATGTCTTTGGCAATGCACACAGATTTGGTAAGCATTTGTAAGCAAAAATGCCTATGTGCGGATAGACCTTCTCACCCTCCTATTCTATCTTTAAAGAGATAGAGTCACAAGCTATCTTTTCATGTAGCAGGGAGGGAGCAGCATGTAGCTGCAGTAGCATTGTCCCTAAGCAGTAATGGTTTATGCGCCCTAATTGGCTGCTGGCCCGGAACATTCACATAGTAAGTTCTGGGGGGAAAAATGAATTGTAATGCTACTTTGACCTCTCCCCACAACTTCCCCTCATCAAACACGTGTTTCCTGCTATCCTACACAGTCAGAACGTAGAAGAATGCATCACTGCAAATGCAGGAATTTTTTTTTTCACATCCAATCAGTTACAAAACAAAGCTGAGTTCGATGATTTTCAAGCAAAATGTTCTTATTCCCGATCCCGAATCCGAATTGTTGATGTTCGTGCCGATTTATAAATTGGCAAATGTGTTCTGGAAAAATTAGCTCATGTCTACTAGAGATGAGCAAATTACTTCATGCAACTCCAGTCTACTGTCTATGGCTAGGGTCACATTGCAAACATGAATTGCATTCACCGCATCCGGATCCGGATGCGGTGAATGCAATGCCGGTCCCACACATTTTTTCTCAAAAATGTGTGCATAATACCGCACTGCGTTCACCGGATGGCTCAGGATGTGTAATCCTGAGCCATCCGGTAACTGCAGAGTTTGTGGTTCCCGATCGGCAAAGTTAATAAAGATTTAATGTGAGTACCGAAATGACTGTTAGAGGTCTGTAGGGGGGCTTAGACCCCCCTACAGACCGGGCGGCCACTTCTATAGTGTGTTCTTCTATATTTTTACCTATGGCACGGGCTGATCTGAGCTCCGTGCATGTGATCCAAATATCCCCCTCCCCCTATCACTATACTGGGGTGCATAGACCCCTGTATTACAAATAAGCTGTATTGATGTGCAGTATCTGTTAAATATGTACATATGCATTGTAAGTATATACTTACAATCTTCCGTAGGCAGAGTGAAGGAAATCCATGGGCGGGGCTGTGTGCAGCAGCCTCCGCCCGCTCCTTCTTGATGCCCGCCCCCTCTGGCCGTAATCCAGTCTTGTGAGGGCGGGCACGTCGTTAAAGGGGCGTGGCTAACCGCGGCACATAGTTAGCCACGCCCCTTTAACGACGTGCCCGCCCTCACAAGACTGGATTATGGCCAGAGGGGGCGGGCATCAAGAAGGAGCGGGCGGAGGCTGCTGCACACAGCCCCGCCCATGGATTTCCTTCACTCTGCCTACGGAAGATTGTAAGTATATACTTACAATGCATATGTACATATTTAACAGATACTACACATCAATACAGCTTATTTGTAATACAGGGGTCTATGCACCTCAGTATAGTGATAGGGGGAGGGGGGATATTTGGATCACATGCACGGAGCTCAGATCAGCCCGTGCCATAGGTAAAAATATAGAAGAACACACTATAGAAGTGGCCGCCCGGTCTGTAGGGGGTCTAAGCCCCCCTACAGACCTCTAACAGTCATTTCGGTACTCACATTAAATCTTTATTAACTTTGCCGATCGGGAACCACAAACTCTGCAGTTACCGGATGGCTCAGGATTACACATCCTGAGCCATCCGGTGAACGCAGTGCGGTCCCGGTAAACGCTGCGAAAACTGCTGCCTGCATGATTTTAAACGCAGGCAGCAGTGCCGGATCCGGCCACCGGATGGCTTGTGAAGCCATCCGGTGTTTTGCATAGGCTTCTATCAGGAGCCTTTCCTGGTCCGGTTTTGAGCTTTTTTAAAGCTCAAAACCGGATCAGGATTTTAAACAAAAAACGCCGATGTGACCCTGGCCTATGTCAGTAATATCTGGCTATGGAGAGCAGAATGAATTTCCTTACCCTCGGCTTCTGATTTAGATTAGTTGGCAAAGCAGCATCTGTGCACGGTGCACCACACATGAAGCCAGCCTGGAGAAACAAACTGCAGCACACCTCGCTGCTGTGCCAGTGTCCCTGCAGCTCTGCAGCAGAGAGACTGTCATGAGTGGCATACTGAGAAGCACAGAGTATTTAAAGGGAACCAACCACCCCAAATGATCCCCCCGGACTATTAATATGGTTCCCTACATCCAGCACATACATGTGCTGCAAGCTTTTTTGCTAAAAAAACTGTTTTTTATAAGTTAAGATATAGCTTTTGAAAGTTTATAACGAAAGGACGGATGGGCGTTACTTAGCTCCTTCTAAAGCCGAGATTCTGCTGCCAGTCATCATCCTGTCCTGGTCACAGCAGTAACGGCCAGCTCTTTTTTCAGCGTCCCAGGCTGGTGCACGGGATGTCATGCCCGTGCACACGTCATCAGCTGCAGCCGGGTCGCGAGCACACGCTCTGACTTCCACAGCTGAGCGCAGGAAGTCAGAGCGCGCGCTCGCGACCCGGCTGTAGCTGATGACGTGTGCACGGGCATGACATCCCGTGCACCAGCCTGGGACGCTGAAAAAAGGGCTGGCCATTACTGCTGTGACCAGGACAGGATGATGACTGGCAGCAGAATCTTGGCTTTAGAAGGAGCTAAGTAACGCCCATCCGTCCTTTCGTTATAAGCTTTCAAAAGCTATATCTTAACTTATAAAAAACAGTTTTTTTTTAGCAAAAAAGCTTGCAGCACATGTATGTGCTGGGTGTAGGGAACCATATTAATAGTCCGGGGGGGTCATTTGGGGTGGTTGGTTCCCTTTAAGGCACCCTCCCCTTATGTTAGGTGCCTGATCAACATGGTCTATGGCTAGAGACATGCTGCCAGTTCCCAGGTCCCCTTTCATTCTACTGTTTCCTGAGTCCCATGCCTGTACCTAACCTGTGTCTGTATCCTTGTGCTATTGCGCCCCCAAGCACCTGTCTGTACCTACCGTACTGCTATAACTGATGGACCAGTCCTGCAGCTGTACCTGCTGCATCAGTCCAAACCAGCCCTGCTGCCGCACCTGCTGTACCTGCTTCACCAGCCATCCACTCTGCACCCACCCTCCCCAGAGACTCTCCTTGCTCAAATCTGTGCCCATGTATGCATTTCTGAATCCCTTGAAGTCAGCTGCCTAGGTACCGAGATCCCCTGGAGTAGAAACTGGCAGCTACCTTCCAGCACAAGTCTATCCTCACCATCAGAGGCTCTAGTCAAAATGAGGTAGCCACTTGGTCATGCCCCTCAACTCAAGGGGGAGATTAGTGTTGTGGCCCAGTGGGTTCACTCCCCCATGCTTGCCCCTGTGAGCATTGGGCAAACACTGAGCTGAGGACCCTGGAAGCTCAGGAGATTTGCACTGCTTCTGTCCATGGCCACATAGCATTGATATAGACCGTTGAGTTGTGAGAATGATCCCCTTATCTCTAATTTTCACCGTTGCACACTTGAAAATGTAAAAGGTCTCCAAAATGGAATAGCTTTATTTCGATGGTTGTCCACCTGTACTTTTAATCCTTTAGTAGAGTTTTTCTAAAAGTCGCAGAATTGGTCTTGATATTCCTAGGGATATATAATAGCATAGTATAGTAGACCTCATACTTGGATAATCAAGAGAATATTTATTCCTATATACAAATAATGATAAAAAAAAACACATTTTATAATTTTATAGTGTCCTACTGGCACAAGAGACCCCTCCCCAACCAATACTTCCACTGGTTTAAGGAAAAGTTGATCAAGTGAGTGAGGAGAAATCCAGCACTTCGAGTAGTACTGTAAATTTTCCAGTGTTTTGAAGACGATTTAAAAAAATACAGCCAGTACAAAAAGCAATCAGGCCATGGTCATAGGGTAAAAATACTCATACATTTTGGCTAATAACTAGCAATATTCATAGTCTAGACAATGAATAAGACTAGTTATTTGGCAAAACGCATTGCTATTTTTACTCTATGGCCATCTGTCACATACCTGCTTCTCAGCATGTGATTTGGGATTTAACTTGTAAGGGTTAACCTATCCCCTCTCTCCATCCCGCACTCAACCTCTATTCTAGGCTAAAAAGTAAGCATAAGTCACACCCCGACATAGACTATGCTGCACCCAGGTCCACAATATGCTGCCACCACTCATCGAACCCGCAGGGCAATGAGTCCCCTGAACTAATACTGTCAGCCAATTTGCAGGGTCCCACACTTCTTAGGGTTATGGGTTCTTTAGGGCATACAAAGCTGAAACGTATTAAAGTTTTATGCTTTAATATAAAAAGTTGCAGTTCTTACAATAAAAAGGCTATAAAAGGTAAAAATGTAAATTGACATACAGATATGCAAACCAGTTAGAAAATAAAATAGGAGAAAATGACAGAAAATACCTAACTTTGCAGTCTAATATTATTTCATTTCCAGGGGAGGAGAAATGAAATGTGGATCACAGCAGTATTCCAACTTTCCCAAATCTGTGAACAAAGGACCTCATGGCTTGTCTGCCTTCTTAAAGGTTTGAGCTGAAGCTGAATTTCTAGCACAGCCCTTTCATTTCAATATTCTAAGAGCGGACTCTTTTCTCTTATGTTGTATATCTTTCACTGGTCTGACACCTCAAGGGTTCTGTAAATGAGAGTTTTCACTTTAAGGCTATTCCACTGAAATTTGCAGTCCAAAAGCAAAATGGTGCTGCTTCCCTTCTAAGCCCAATTGTGCACTCAAACATTAGTGTATGACCTCATATTAGGTATTACTGTATACTTGGGAGAAATTGTGTAATAAATTGCAGGATGTTTTTTCTCATGGTACACCTTGGGCAAATGAAACAAAGTACTGGTAATTAGTGATGAGCGAGTACTAAAATGCTCGGGTGCTCGAAGCTCGGGCCGAGCATCCCGAGATACTCGTGTACTCGGCCCGAGTAACGAGCCCAATGTTATCCTATGGGAGACACGAGTATTTTTATGAAATGACTGCCGGCAGCATGGAAAAAGCCTAAAAATGTCACAAAAGTCTCAGAAGAGTGCTGAAATGACATGGCAACACCATGGGGAAGACCCCTGGAAGCATTTCTCACTCAAAAGTCACAGCTGTGAACAATGTTGTCCGAGTTTCACGCCAATTTTACGGAGTCTCCAGAAAACCTTCCAAAATGACACCAAAATGAATATTTAGGGTGGAAATGTTAAGGGCACATACCCAATAGTGAGATACAGCTGGTGTATGTTACTTTTTGTGATTACATGAAAGATTTTACGTGAAAACATTGTGCGACACTCCGATGACCCTGACAAGAGACGTACATGAAGCCCTGTCTAGAAATAAAGTGCCCATTTTGAGGAACTGGGTCTATTGTAGTATCTTCCTTTGCAAGGGCAGTCCAAAATTGGGAGGTTCACCAATGCCCCTGGATACAGACATGCAGGAGGGCCTGTTAACAAGAACTGGGTGTATTGTAGTATAGCCCTTTGGTCAGGGCAGCCAAAAATTGGGAGGCTCCTCTTTGTCCCTGGATAGAGACGTGCAGGAGGGCCTGTTAACAAGAACTGGGTGTATTGTAGTATAGCCCTTTGGTCAGGGCAGCCAAAAATTGGGAGGCTCCTCTTTGTCCCTGGATAGAGACGTGCAGGAGGGCCTGTTAACAAGAACTGGGTGTATTGTAGTATAGCCCTTTGGTCAGGGCAGCCAAAAATTGGGAGGTTCAACAATGACCCATGCTTACAGACATGTAGTAGGGCCTGTAACCCTCAAGTGGGTGAATTTTAGCCTAGGCCTTTGGCCAGGGCAGCCAAAAATTGGGAGGTTCAACAATGACCCATGCATACAGACATGTAGTAGGGCCTGTAACCCTCAAGTGGGTGTATTGTAGTATAGCCCTTTGGCCTGGGCAGCCAAAAATTGGGAGGTTCAACAATGACCCATGCATACAGACATGTAGTAGGGCCTGTAACCCTCAAGTGGGTGTATTGTAGTATAGCCCTTTGGTCAGGGCAGCCAAAAATTGGGAGGCTCCTCTTTGTCCCTGGATAGAGACGTGCAGGAGGGCCTGTTAACAAGAACTGGGTGTATTGTAGTATAGCCCTTTGGTCAGGGCAACCAAAAATTGGGATGTTCAACAATGACCCATGCATACAGACATGTAGTAGGGCCTGTAACCCTCAAGTGGGTGTATTTTAGCCTAGGCCTTTGGCCGGGGCAGCCAAAAATTGGGAGGTTCAACAATGACCCATGCATACAGACATGTAGTAGGGCCTGTAACCCTCAAGTGGGTGTATTGTAGTATAGCCCTTTGGTCAGGGCAGCCAAAAATTGGGAGGCTCCTCTTTGTCCCTGGATAGAGACGTGCAGGAGGGCCTGTTAACAAGAACTGGATGTATTGTAGTATAGCCCTTTGGTCAGGGCAGCCAAAAATTGGGAGGTTCAACAATGACCCATGCTTACAGACATGTAGTAGGGCCTGTAACTCTCAAGTGGGTGTATTGTAGTATAGCCCTTTGGTCAGGGCAGCCAAAAATTGGGAGGTTCAACAATGACCCATGCATACAGACATGTAGTAGGGCCTGTAACCCTCAAGTGGGTGTATTGTAGTATAGCCCTTTGGTCTGGGCAGCCAAAAATTGGGAGGTTCAACAATGACCCATGCATACAGACATGTAGTAGGGCCTGTAACCCTCAAGGTGGTGTATTTTAGCCTAGGCCTTTGGCCGGGGCAGCCAAAAATTGGGAGGTTCAACAATGACCCATGCATACAGACATGTAGTAGGGCCTGTAACCCTCAAGTGGGTGTATTGTAGTATAGCCCTTTGGTCAGGGCAGCCAAAAATTGGGAGGCTCCTCTTTGTCCCTGGATAGAGACGTGCAGGAGGGCCTCAAAACATTTTTCACATTGAAAAGATGCGGGTATCCTGTCTTTGTAATGCCCATTCAAAAAGAATGGGCGTAAAAATTTACCACTGGGGGTATACCTGAAACAACAGCCAAACTATTGTAACGGTCATCATGGTGGCACATGAGGAGAAGGAGGAGCAGTCCAGCGATTAGCCAAGCAATAGGAAGACGACGTGGTGGATGATCCAGTAGCTGACCCAACCTGGCAGGAGTATATGCAGAGCGAGGACAGCAGTGCACAGGGTGAGGGAGGCGTAGCATCCCAACAGGCAGTACGAAGCAGGGTCGGGTACGCAGGCAGAAGGCAGGCAACCGTTCCCCGGAACAACAACACGACACAAGGTGCCTGTGCAAATGTTATGTCTTCCCGAGTCTGGCAGTATTTTAAGTTGGCTCCAGATTACTCTAAAAAGGCCATTTGCAACACCTGCCATGCCAGCATCAGCAGGGGTACGAAAGGTAGCAGCCTGACCACCACCAGCATGATCAGGCACTTGTCAGCCAAGCACCCGACTTTGTGGGAAGTACAACAGAGTCGAGGAGCGGTGCTTGCTGATGTCACTGCTACGTCTTCGCCTGTTGTGCGTGCGAGCCAATCCCCTGTCCATGCTGGCCGCAAACAAGCCTCCGGCCCTGCACCTGAAGTTGCCCACGCACAAATTACACCACCATCAAGCACGTCCTTGTCCCAGCGCAGCGTTCAATTATCCATTCAGCAAACATTTGAACGCAGGCGCAAATACGCTGCCAACGGCCCACATGCCACAGTCCTGAATGATCACATTTCGCGACTCATAGCGCTACAAATGTTGCCTTTCCGGCTGGTGGAGACGGAAGCATTCCGCGACCTGATGGCGGCTGCTGTCCCTTGTTACTCGGTCCCCAGCCGCCACTATTTCTCCAGATGTGCCGTCCCCGCATTGCATAACCACGTTTCCAACAGCATCACACGTGCCCTCAACAACGCTGTTTCAGCCAAAGTCCACCTAATAATAATAATACAGCTTTATTTATATAGCGCCAACATATTACGCAGCGCTTTACAATGTAGGGTTAGAGTACAGAAAATATAATACAGTATTAATTACAGTAGAGAACAAATACAGTAGAATAATTGGATACAAAACAATAGGCATAGAATCAATGTAAAAAAGAAAATACAAAAAATAAAGCAAGAAATGAAGGTGACCCTGCTCAAAAGAGCTTACAATCTACAACAAGATAGGGGTTGCACAAGGTACAGGGGCATATTGCACTGATGGTCCAGGCATCTTGAGGAAATGGGGCATAGAACGAAGCTTACATGGATGGTCATTATACAATCTGTGTAGACCTTTTTGGTTTGGTGGAGTTTGTAGAAGAGTAATGTCCAGAGGGATAGCCCATTCACTATCTACAGTACAAAGGACTTCTATTAGGGAGTATGATAGGCCGCCTTAAAAAGATGCGTTTTTAGGGATCGTCTGAAGCCATGCAAGTTGTGGATAGTCCTGATTTCTTGGGGTAAAGCATTCCAGAGGTTTGGTGCAGCTCTGGAGAAGTCTTGGAGCCGGGAGTGGGAGGATCGGATTATTACAGATGTCAGTCGAAGGTCATTTGAGGAACGTAGAGCGCGAGTGGGGTGATAGACAGAGATGAGGGAGGAGAGGTAGGGGGGTGCTGCACTGTGAAGAGCTTTGTGGGTGAGAAGAAGCAATTTGATTTTGATCCTGTAGTATACGGGCAGCCAGTGCAATGACTGGCACAGAGCAGAGGCATCTGAGTAACGATTGGCCAGATGGGTGATCCTGGCTGCTGCATTAAGGATGGACTGGAGAGGAGAAACTCTGGTGAGGGGGAGGCCGCTTAATAGAGAATTGCAATAGTCAAGGCGGGGAATGGATTAGGGCCACGGTCAGGGTTTTTGTTGTTTACAGGGTGAGAAAAGGACGGACTCTGGAGATATTCTTCAGGTGTAAGCGACATGAGCGGACGAGACATTGTGTGTGGGAGGAGAAGGAGAGATCGGTGTCAAACATAACACCCAGACAACGAGCCTGCTGCCTAGGCGTTATCGTGGTGCCACAAACTGAGAGAGAGATGTCCGATTTAGGGAGGTTAGTGGATGGGGGGAGCAGAAGAAGTTCAGTTTTTGAAAGGTTTAGTTTCAAATAGAGAGTGGACATGATATTGGAAACTGCAGCTACACAGTCATTGGTGTTCTGTAATACTGCAGGGGTAAGGTCAGGGCCTGAAGTGTATAACCACAGACACGTGGACAAGTGCTTGTGGGCAAGGCCGCTACATCTCCTTGACAAAACACTGGGTTAATATTGTGGAGGCTGTGACACAGTGTGAGCGAGGGACGGAACACGTCCTTCCCACACGAAGGATAGCAGGCCCTACCTCTGTCAGGGTTTCACCGACACTCTACAGCTCCGAAATGTCATGCTCTTCAGCCTCCTCCTCCTCCTCCTGCGCATCCTCATCCACTGTACCCTCCACACCAGTCCCAAGCTGGAAGCACTGCAGCACTGCCTCT
Source organism: Allobates femoralis (assembly GCA_033576535.1). Taxonomy (NCBI): domain Eukaryota; kingdom Metazoa; phylum Chordata; class Amphibia; order Anura; family Aromobatidae; genus Allobates; species Allobates femoralis. The sequence goes on along the minus strand of JARQOC010000008.1, from coordinate 96,152,614 downwards.
GTGAAGCGGCAACAGGCTGTGCTGAAGTTAGTGTGCATAGGTGACAAACCCCACAATGCAGAAGACGTGTGGACAGCTCTGAAACAGCAGGCAGATCACTGGCTCACACCTGTGAACCTAAAGCCAGGAAAGGTCGTGTGTGACAATGGCCGGAACCTGGTGGCAGCTTTGAGGCGAGGGCAGCTGACGAATGTTCCATGCGTGGCCCATGTGCTCAACCTGGTGGTTCAGAGGTTTGTAAAGTCATACCCAGAGGTGTCTGACCTGCTGGTAAAAGTTTGCCGTCTGTCTGCACATTTTCGCAAGTCACCTGCTGCTTCAGCCGGCCTTGGCGGATTTCAGCGCCGTTAGCGTCTTACGGCCCACAGACTGGTGTGTGATGTCCCCACGCGTTGGAATTCAACTCTGCACATGTTGGTCAGGATATGTGAGCAGAAGAGGGCAGTTGTGGACTACCTGCATCACCTAAGCCGTCGGGAAATGGTTCAAACTCCACACATAACACCTGAGGAGTGGAGATGGATGTCCGACATATCTACCGTACTCCAAAACTTTGAGGACTCCACCAAGATGGTGAGCGGCGAGGACGCCATTATTAGCGTCACCATACCACTACTCTGCCTTCTAAAACGGTCTCTGCTGAAAAACAAAGAGGATGCATTGCAGGCCGAGCGCGATGACTTGGAGCAAGAAACAGTAGTGGGTGTGGGTGAAAACACACAGTCCAGCCTCATCTCATCACAACGTGCAGTGGAGGACTATGACGAGGAGGAGGAGGATGAAGACATGGAGCAACTCTCTGGCCAAATTGAGGATATGACATGCACACCAGTCATACCTTCGATTCAGCGTGGCTGGCCAGAGGACAGGGAGATGAGGAGGAGGAGGAGGACAGCATGTTCAGTCATCGTGTTGGTCTGGATACTGAAGTGATGGCTGTTAAGAGTCTGGCGCACATGGCTGACTTTATGGTAAGCTGCCTGGCTCCTGACCCTCGCGTTCAGAACATCTTGGCCGACAATCTGTACTGGTTGGCAACACTGTTAGACCCACGCTACAAGGAGAACTTTATGTCTGTCATTCATGAGGCGGAGAGGTCAGCCAAAATGCAGCAGTTCCAGAAGGCCATAGTCACGGAAGTAGGCAAATCATTCCCCTCACAAAACGCTAGCGGCATAGGTCAGGAATCGGTGGACAACCAAGGCGTACGGCCGAGAGGGGCACAAGTCCAATCCGCCAAAGGTAGGGGAACAGTCTTTACGAGGTGGGACAGTTTTCTCAGCCCCTCACGTGCCACAGCCTCTGAGGTGCGGGGTAGTGCCACAAGAAATACTAAGTTTGGCCAGATGCTGAAGAAGTACCTTGCAGATCGAACAACTGTACTGCGAGATTCCTCTGTGCCTTACAATTATTGGGTCTCCAAGCTGGAGACGTGGCATGAATTGGCTCTCTACGCCTTGGAAGTCCTGGCCTGCACTGCCGCTAGCGTTTTGTCAGAGCGTGTTTTCAGTGCCGCAGGTGGAATCATTACTGATAAACGCACTCGCCTCTCAACTGAAAATGCTGACAGGCTGACTCAGATCAAGATGAACAAGGGTTGGATTGGGCCAGACTTCACTACACCACCAGCAAATGAGAGCAGAATTTAAATTTTGTAATGGGAATTTGCCATGTACCTCCACTGACCCATGGGTACACACTTCTGGACTTCCGAGTGTCCAAGTGCGGGATCAGTAATGTCCGTGGACGTGTACTCGGCCTGTTGGTAGGAAGGAGGATCAGGTTGGGAAATGTGCGGTGCAGTATCACGGCTACTGACTGTTGACCGTGTGGAAGACAGGGTGTTTGTGGAGGTGCCCATCTGACTTGAAGCATTATCCGCTATCCAAGTAACAACCTGTTGACACTGGTCTTGGTTCAACAGTGGTGTTCTGCTGCGGGCCCCAAGAATTTGGGACAGAACGTGCGAGCGAGGAGATGTGGCCCTTTGTTGTTGCGAAATTAGTGCTTGCACACGACCTCGGCCTCTGCCTGCACCACCATCACGTCCACTTCCTTGTTCCTTGCCAATGCCCTTGCCAACGCCTTTGCGCATTTTGCCTGTATACAGCGACAACTGTCTGGTGACTGTTGAGGTCACAGGAGATTAGGATTTTAGTTCCCTAACCTGTATAAAGGTATGACGTACACCAGTGTGGTGACTGTTGAGATGACAAGAGTTAGGATTTTAGTTCCCTAACCTCTTTGAAGGTATGACGTACAACAGTGTGGTGACTGTTGAGATGACAAGAGTTAGGATTTTAGTTCCCTAACCTCTTTAAAGGTATGACGTACAACAGTGTGGTGACTGTTGAGATGACATGAGTTAGGATTTTAGTTCCCTAACCTCTTTAAAGGTATGACGTACAACAGTGTGGTGACTGTTGAGATGACAAGAGTTAGGATTTTAGTTCCCTAACCTGTAAAAAGGTATGACGTACAACAGTGTGGTGACTGTTGAGATGACAAGAGTTAGGATTTTAGTTCCCTAACCTCTTTAAAGGTATGAGGTACAACAGTGTGGTGACTGTTGAGATGACAAGAGTTAGGATTTTAGTTCCCTAACCTGTAAAAAGGTATGACGTACAACAGTGTGGTGACTGTTGAGATGACAAGAGTTAGGATTTTAGTTCCCTAACCTGTATTAAGGTAGTACGTACACCTGTCTGGTGACTGTAATGGTTTCAGGAGACGATTTTAGTCCCTAACCTGTATTAAGGTAGTACGTACACCTGTCTGGTGTCTGTTGAGATGACAAGAGTTAGGATTTTAGTTCCCTAACCTGTATTAAGGTAGTACGTACACCTGTCTGGTGACTGTAATGGTTTCAGGAGACGATTTTAGTCCCTAACCTGTATTAAGGTAGTACGTACACCTGTCTGGTGACTGTTGAGATGACAAGAGTTAGGATTTTAGTTCCCTAACCTGTAAAAAGGTATGACGTACAACAGTGTGGTGACTGTTGAGATGACAAGAGTTAGGATTTTAGTTCCCTAACCTCTTTGAAGGTATGACGTACAACAGTGTGGTGACTGTTGAGATGACAAGAGTTAGGATTTTAGTTCCCTAACCTGTAAAAAGGTATGACGTACAACAGTGTGGTGACTGTTGAGATGACAAGAGTTAGGATTTTAGTTCCCTAACCTCTTTGAAGGTATGACGTACAACAGTGTGGTGACTGTTGAGATGACAAGAGTTAGGATATTAGTTCCCTAACCTCTTTGAAGGTATGACGTACAACAGTGTGGTGACTGTTGAGATGACAAGAGTTAGGATTTTAGTTCCCTAACCTGTAAAAAGGTATGACGTCCAACAGTGTGGTGACTGTTGAGATGACAAGAGTTAGGATTTTAGTTCCCTAACCTGTAAAAAGGTATGACGTACAACAGTGTGGTGACTGTTGAGATCACAAGAGTTAGGATTTTAGTTCCCTAACCTGTAAAAAGGTATGACGTACAACAGTGTGGTGACTGTTGAGATGACAAGAGTTAGGATTTTAGTTCCCTATCCTGTAAAAAGGTATGACGTACAACAGTGTGGTGACTGTTGAGATGACAAGAGTTAGGATTTTAGTTCCCTAACCTGTAAAAAGGTATGACGTACAACAGTGTGGTGACTGTTGAGATGACAAGAGTTAGGATTTTAGTTCCCTAACCTGTATTAAGGTAGTACGTACACCTGTCTGGTGACTGTTGAGATGACAAGAGTTCGGATTTTAGTTCCCTAACCTGTATTAAGGTAGTACGTACACCTGTCTGGTGACTGTAATGGTTTCAGGAGACGATTTTAGTCCCTAACCTGTATTAAGGTAGTACGTACACCTGTCTGGTGTCTGTTGAGATGACAAGAGTTAGGATTTTAGTTCCCTAACCTGTATTAAGGTAGTACGTACACCTGTCTGGTGACTGTAATGGTTTCAGGAGACGATTTTAGTCCCTAACCTGTATTAAGGTAGTACGTACACCTGTCTGGTGACTGTTGAGATGACAAGAGTTCGGATTTTAGTTCCCTAACCTGTATTAAGGTAGTACGTACACCTGTCTGGTGACTGTAATGGTTTCAGGAGACGATTTTAGTCCCTAACCTGTATTAAGGTAGTACGTACACCTGTCTGGTGACTGTTGAGATGACAAGAGTTAGGATTTTAGTTCCCTAACCTGTATTAAGGTAGTACGTACACCTGTCTGGTGACTGTAATGGTTTCAGGAGACGATTTTAGTCCCTAACCTGTATTAAGGTAGTACGTACACCTGTCTGGTGACTGTAATGGTTTCAGGAGACGATTTTAGTTCCTAACCTGTATTAAGGTATGACGTACACCTGTCTGGTGACTGTTGAGATGACAAGAGTTAGGATTTTAGTTCCCTAACCTGTATTAAGGTAGTACGTACAGCTGTCTGGTGACTGTAATGGTTTCAGGAGACGATTTTAGTCCCTAACCTGTATTAAGGTAGTACATACACCTGTCTGGTGACTGTTGAGATGACAAGAGTTAGGATTTTAGTTCCCTAACCTGTATTAAGGTAGTACGTACACCTGTCTGGTGACTGTAATGGTTTCAGGAGACGATTTTAGTCCCTAACCTGTATTAAGGTAGTAAGTACAAGAGTGTGGTGACTCTAATGGTCACAGAAAAGCTTGGATTCCAATCTGTATCACCCTGCCTATATCCTCCTAGATTAATCCTGAGAAGGACTGTTCTGGTCACTGGAAAGCTTGGACTCCGATCTGGATCACCCTGCCTATATCCTCCTAGATTAGTCCTGAGAAGGACTGTTGTGGTCAGCAGCAGCAGTTTGCAGCCCTGCTCCGGATCTACCTGTAAGGGCCGCAAATCTGTCCCTAAGCAGCAGCAGACACTCTCCCTACACTCACTGTCTGGAAGGCTGTGTGCCGAGCACAGCGTGCCGGGAGTTATAAAGGCTCGGTGACGCTGTGCAGGCCGGCCAATCACTGCTATGCCACAACTAACAGGGCTGTGGCATTGCAGTGGTCTGCCAGCCAATCCCTACACGTGGGCTGGCTCTCAAAAGAGCGCCAACATGCAGAGATGACGACCACGAGCACAGCACGAGTATCGCGAGATTACTCGGTGCTCGGCGAGTCGCCCGAGTACAGTGATACTCGTGCGAGTACCGAGTAGTGGCGAGCATGCTCGCTCATCACTACTGGTAATGAAATATTTGTACAATGAATTTATATTTTATTTTCATTTCACAATAGTAAATGCAGATGTGCGACCGGGGGCTGTGCAGGAGGAGGCCCACTGACACCAGTGGCATTTTCAGCTGAATGTATGTCCATTTTTATACAGCAGCAGTTAGTCAAAATTTATAGGATTCACTACAGTTTCCTATGTTAAAGAATTGTAGTATATCTGTAAAAATCTGTAAAAAACCAGATGCTCCATAGTGGTTCATTATGAAATCTATTTTATTTAGCTCATCCATAGATTTAAAGGTGTTATTCAGCTTTATTTTTTTCTTTAACTATTGGGCTACACAAATTCAAGTAGGTAGATAGTGACTACCTACCTGATCTGCTGTAAGCCCTTCTCTCCTGGCATCACCTGGCTCAGAGTGGTCACATGACTGCTCCAGCCATGATTGTGCTGCTTCCTGTGTCGTCCCGTCCCGTCTCCAGGGCAGGAGCTTATCCCTCACCCTGTAGACAGCATCACAGCTGACATCACTGTGAGTGACAGCTGACTCGCTGCTGCTAACAGCGCAGGCGCACTGAGTTATTGCAAGGGACAGGGAGATGCAGCGTCTGTTCAGATGGAGACTGCACATGGTGACAGCAGCTGATAACCAGAGCAGGTCATCTGTGCAGAGCAAAGGGTGCCTGTAATGAGAGGAGAGCAGGACACAGTAGTACAGTGTAACATGCTGCTGTATTCTCTGCAAGTTTACACCATAAGAGCTGCCAGTGAGGAGTGATGGGGCGGGGAGACATCCTGTGAGTCACCTGTTGAGCCAGCAGGGCTGCAGACAGATTCAGCCTGACATTGATGAAGCTGTAAGAGCATGACCTTCAGTCCAGGGCCAGCGTCTGCACCCGACATACCCAGGCAAATGCCAGGGCCCTGAGCAGCTGGGGGGGCCCACTAGCCATCAAGGACAAGCAGCCCTGACAGCCAAGGGCCCATCAGGGATGGCAGCCCTAATAAGGAGGGGCCCAGCAGGGATACTCAGCCTGCAGCTGAGTGCTCCTGCAGCGCAGCCAGTGCACATGGCTAATTTGAATGTGATTCAAATTGTCCATGTGGTGATTCCATCTGCGCTTCCTCCTCAGCCGACTGCAGCAGAATGCAGTCATGCACTTGGGCAGAGGAAACAAAAGGTATAATTATGTGCTTAATTGTAAAACACTGGGCAAAACTGTCACTGAAAAAGACCTGGGTGTATGGGTAGATGACAAACTCACATTTAGTGGCCAGTGTCAGGCAGCTGCTGCAAAGGCAAATAAAATAATGGGATGTATTAAAAGAGGCATAGATGCTCATGAGGAGAACATAATTTTACCTCTATACAAGTCACTAGTGCGACCACACTTAGAATACTGTGTACAATTCTGGTCTCCGGTGTATAAGAAAGACATAGCTGAACTAGAGCGGGTCCAGAGAAGAGCGACAAAAGTTATTAGAGGACTAAGGGGTCTGCAATACCAAGACAGGTTATTAAACTTGGGGTTATTTAGCTTGGAAAAACGAAGGCTTAGGGGTGATCTTATAATAATGTATAAATATATGAGGGGACAGTACAGAGACCTTTCTAATGATCTCTTTACTCTTAGGCCTGAGACTGGGACAAGGGGGCATCCTCTACGTCTGGAGGAAAGAAGGTTTAATCATAATCACAGACGTGGATTCTTTACTGTAAGAGCAGTGAGACTATGGAACTCTCTGCCACATGATGTTGTAATGAGTGAGTCACTACTAACATTTAAGAAGGGCCTGGATGCCTTTCTTGAAAACTATAATATTACCAGTTATATATACTAGATTCTTTGATAGGGCGTTGATCCAGGGAATTAGTCTGATTGCCGTATCTGGAGTCAGGAAGGAATTTTTTCCCCCAATGTGGAGATTAGTGTTGCCACATGGGTTTTTTTTTGCCTTCCTCTGGATCAACATGTTAGGCTATGGGTTGAACTAGATGGACTTAAAGTCTTCCTTCAACCTTAAAAACTATGTTACTGTTACTATGTTACTATGAGTTATCACCCTGCGACCTCATCACACTGCTGCAGACGTGCTGGCAGTGAGAGGAGCGTGGACGGGAACCTGCTGCAATGACATGGAGGGGCAGCAACTGAGGAGGACAGGGGTTCTGGCGGAGCCGAGGGAATGTGTGCATAATCTTTTATTTTTTTTTATTATGTGCAGCATGATGGGGGATTATAGAGGCTGTCACTGAGTTGCTTGGAGATTGTGCTGGGCTGTGGGGGCTAATGCTGGGTTGTGGAGTCTGTGCTATGGAGAATGCTGGGGCATATGAAGGCTGTGCTATGGAGGCTATGCTGAGACATAGAGGCTGCTGCTGGGACATAGAGGCTGCTGCTGGGTTATGGAGGCTGTGCTATAGAGGCTGCTGCTGGGGTATAAGGAGGCTGTGCTATGGAGGCTTCTGCTGGGTTATGGAGGCTGTGCTATGGAGGCTAATGCTGAGGTATATGGAGGCTGTGCTATGGAGGCTGCTGTTGGGGTATATGGAGGCTGTGCTATGGAGACTACTGCTGGGACATAGAGGCTGCTGCTGGGTTATGTAGGCAGTGCTATGTAGGCTGCTGCTGGGTTATAGAGGCTGTGCTATGGAGGTAGCTGCTGAGGTATATGCAAGCTGTGCTATGGAGGCTGCTGCTGGGGTATATGGAGGCTGTGCTATGGAGGCTACTGATGTTCTATATGGAGGCTGCTTCTGGGTTATGGAGGCTGTGCTACAGAGGCTGCTGCCGGGTTATTGAGGCTGTGCTATGGAGGCTGCTGCTGGGCTATGGGGGCTATGCTATGGAGGATGCTGCTGGGCTATAATGAAGGCTGCTGCTGGGCTATATATATATAATATGTAGGCTGTGCTGTATATATTTTTGGAAGTTGTGCTGTATATAGAATTTGGAGGCTGTGATGGGCTATATATATTATTTGGAGGCTGTGCTGTATATATTATTTGGAGGCTGAGCTGGGCTGTATATATTATTTGGAGGCTGCTGCTGGACTGCCACAGCATCCAAATAATATATACAGTCCAACACAGCCTCCAAATAATATATACAGCAGAACCTGCAAATGATATATATACAGCCCAGCAGCAACCTCCAAATAAAATACACAGCTCAAAACCTTTTTATTATGTATATACATCCCAGCACAGCCTCCAAATATATACAGCTTGCAGCCTCTATATTATATATACAGTCCAGCAGCAGCCTCTATACTATTTATACAGCTCCACAGTCTCCATATTATCCATATTATATATAGAGCCCAGAAGCCTCTATTATATATGCAGCCCTGCACAGCCTCAATATTATATATAGAGCTCACCCAGGAGCCTCTATATTATATATACACAGCCCGCAACTTCTATATTATATTTATGAATCATGGTATGTGTTAAAGAGTAGGGATGAGCCGCCACCCCGGTGTTCGTGTTCGATTCGATTCGCCGAATCGACGGGGTGTTCGACGAATGTTCGTCGAATGCTCGACGAACACCGTCGAACATCCCGGAACACGAAAAAAAACGGGCTTGTGGGGCTGTTTCACTTCCACAATGTATATACATACATTGTGGAAGTGAAATAAAGTCAAATAAAGTGTAAAAAATAAAAAAATAATGTTTGCTCACCTGTCCGCGGTCCACCGAAGCCTCCGGTATGGTCCTGTGTCTTCCAGGACCTGTGGTGACGTCAGTTCTCGCGGGAACTCCGGTCACATGACCGGAGTTCCGCGAGAACGTGACGTCACCACAGGTCCTGGAAGCACCGGACCTTGCCGGAAAGCTTAAAATAGATATTTTTATGTTTCGGACAATTTCTTTTACTTAAAGAAAGGGTCCGAATCATAAAAATATCTATTTTACGCTTTCCGGCAAGGTCCTATTGCTTCCAGGACCTGTGGTGACGTCACGTTCTCGCCGGATCTCCGGTCACGTGACCGGAGTTCCCGCGAGAACTGACATCACCACAGGTCCTGGAAGCGCCAGACCTTGCCGGAACGCTTAAAATAGATATTTTTATGATTCGGACCCTTTCTTTAAGTAAAAGTTACTTAAAGAAAGGGTCCGAAACATAAAAATATCTATTTTAAGCTTTCCGGCAAGGTCCGGTGCTTCCAGGACCTGTGGTGACGTCACGCTCTCGCGGAACTCCGGTCATGTGACCGGAGTTCCCGCGAGAACTGACGTCACCACAGGTCCTGGAAGACACAGGACAGGACCATACCGGAGGCTTCGGTGGACCGCGGACAAGTGAGCATACATTATTTTTTTATTTTTAACACTTTCTTTCATTTAGGTAATGTTTATTTTGGCTCAAAATGCGGCAGATGCGGTTTTCTGACCGCATCTGCCGCATTTTCGAACCAAAATCGAACATGTTGGATATTCACCGAATTTGAACCAAATTGTTCGAATTCGGCGAATGACTCGAATAGCGCCAAAATCAACTCGAATTTGAGATTGGCGAACTATTCGAATCGAACATCGCTCATCTCTATTAAAGAGGCCCACTGAGATTGTTTTGCCCGGGGCTCACAAAAACCTGAAGCCGGCCCTGCTGCAGTCAGTTTGTGAGTAACTGTGACTCAGCAGGGGCACAGGGGGGAAAGGTGTGAGGAAAGTTGGAGTGGGGTACAGTACTCTAGTGGGGGAGGGGGTGAGGAGAGCTTGAGTGGGGTACAGTACCCTAGTGGGGGAGGGGCTAAGGAGAGCTGCAGGGAAGTACAGTACTCTAGTAGCAGAGGAGGGTGAGGAGAGCTGCAGTGGGGTACAGGACTACAGCTCACAGAAATATATGTGCATTTTTTACTAAGGGGGTAGAGTGCATATGCTTATTAATGAGATGGGTAGAGGAATGGGGCATTTTATTTCAAGGACTGCATATGAATATATTTCTGGAGTTGGGGAATTTTACTGCAATGGGTGATGTGTGTATGAATTATATACATAGGAGCCACATAGCGTATACCCATTATTGTACAATGACACCCACTTTAATTAACCCCTTCTAATTCCACGTGCCTCCCAATAATAGACCCTGAACTCACCTCCCATGCTTACGCTGTCCAGTGCTGTCCGTAATCACAGTTCAGGGCTCTTGTGACATTGTGACATCAGGCGTACCACGCATCCAATCACCATCAGCTTCTCTCTTCATGACTTCGGACATAGGAGTAATTATTGGGAAGTCACGCTGCGGTTGCTTATTCGGTCTGAAGTCGTGAAAAGAGAAGCTGGTGGTGATTGGACGCGGGGTTACCTGACTTCACAATGTCACTACAGCCCAGATCCGTGATTACAGACAGCGCTATTCCGTAAGCACAGGAGGTGAGTACAGGGTCTATTATTTTATCTGGGAGAGGCACATGGAACCAGAAAGAGTTGTCCTCGTAGTGAACAATCCCTTTAAATAAGTAAATGAATCCATATTAATATAATCATAAAATATCCCCCACCCCTGGAGCATAATAATACAATAGCACCCCCACCACTCGGCCAATGTTAAACAATGCTGCAGCTCAGATCTGCAATTTAGCTTCCTCAGCCATAAACTGACTGAGTAAAAAATATCAGCATGCTGCGATTGTCAGCGAGTCTTATCTCACACGCACCCATTATAAATCTATGGGTGTGAGTGAAACACCAGACTGCACTTAGATGACATCTAAGTGCAGCGCGAGATATGTTAAGACTGGCAATGGAGGAGGTAATTATTATTATTATTTATATAGCGCCATTGTTTCCATGGCACTTTACATATGTAAGGGCAGAACAAGGACGAGTACATAAATAACAACAAATAAATCATATAGGTACATTAGGGCAGAGATCCTGTCCACAAGGGCTCACAGTCTATAGGAGATGGGTGCAAGACAGTAGGAGGGGGAGAGGTGAGATGGTGCAGTGGATTAGGTCTCAGTGTGGGTTATAGGCTTGAAGGAAGAGGTGGGTCTTCAGGTTTTTCTTGAAGGTTCCCAGGGTAGGGGAGTGTCTGATGTGGTGGGGTAGAGAGTTCCAGAGTATGGCGGATGCTCGAGAGAAGACTTGTATGCGGTTGTGGGAGGTGGAGATTCGGGGGGAGAAGAGAAGGAGTTCTTGAGAGGAGCGCAAATTGTGTGAGGGCTGGTATTGGGAGAGCAAGTTGGAGATGTATGGAGGGGACAGGTTGTGTATGGCCTTGTATGTCAGGGTTAGGGTTTTGAACTTAGATCTCTGGGAAGTAGGGAGCCAGTGGAGGGCTTGGCAGAGGGGGGAGACGGGGGAGTAATGGGGCGACAGGTGGATGAGTCAGGCAGTGGAAGTGAGGATGGTTCGGAGGGGTACAAGGGATGAAGCGGGGAGGCCGGTGAACAGGAGGTTGCAGTAGTCGAGGCGGGAGATAATGAGGGCGTGAACAAGTGTTTTGGCAGTGTCATGGTCAATGAAGGAGCGGATCGGTGAGATGTTTTTAAGCTGGAGGTGGCAGGAGGTGGCGAGGGCCTGGATGTGTGGCTTGAAGGAAAGGGCAGAGTCGAGGATTATACCGAGGCATTTGGCGTGGGGGACAGGTGAGAGTGTGCAGTCGTTGACCGTGATAGTTAGGTCGGGTAGGGGGGAAGAGCAACTTGGGGGGAAGACGATGAACTCGGTTTTATCCATGTTGAGTTTGAGGAAACGAGCGGAGAAGAAGGATGAGATGGCGGACAGGCAGTGTGGGATTTTGGATAGCAGGGAGTTGATGTCAGGACCGGAGAGGTAGAGATGGGTGTCGTCGGCGTAGAGGTGGTATTGGAGGCCGTGGGACTCGATGAGTTGGCCTAGGCTGAGGGTGTAGATGTAGCAGAGTAAGGGTCCCAGGACTGAGCCTTGGGAAACTCCAACAGATAGGGTTGGGGCGAGGAGAATGTGTGGGAGTGGGTGACGCTGAAGGTCCAGTCTGTTAGGTACGAGGAGATCCAGGAGAGGGCCAGGTCAGTGATGCCAAGGGATTCTAGAATTTGAAGCAGGAGGGAGTGGTCGACTATGTCGAAGGCAGCAGAGAGGTCGAGGAGGAGAAGGATGGAGTAGTGTCGCTAGCTCTTGGCGGTCAGTAGGTCGTTAGTGACTTTGATTAGGGCTGTTTCGGTGGAGTAGTGGGCTCGGAAACCGGATTGCAGGCGGTCAAAGAGGGAGCACGAGGAGAGATGGGAGGACAGTTCGGACTAGACATGTTGCTCAAGCAATTTTGAGGCAAAGGGGAGGAGAGATATGGGACGATAGTTTGAGACTGTTGCGGGATTGAGCGAGGGTTTTTTGAGGATGGGTGTGATGAGGGCATGTTTGAAGGATGAGGGGAAGACACCGGTGGTAAGTGATATGTTGAAGAGATGGGTTAGGGTGGGGATAAGGACAGTGGTGAGGTTAGGGATGAGATGGGAGGGGAGAGGGTCGAGGACACAAGTGGTGAGGTGTGATCGTGCTAGAAGGGAGGAGAGGCGCACTTTAGTCATGGAGGAGAAGTTACTTTTGGTCGAGGGGGGTTGGGTGATAGAGACGGAGGGCTGAGGGGATTCGGAATCAAAGCTTTCTCTGACCTTGTCGATCTTCTGTTTAAAGAAGCTGGCAAAGTCGTCAGCGGTGATGAGGGGAGAGGGATGTGGTGCGGGGGGACGGAGTAGGGCATTAAAGGTTATGAAAAGTTGCTTGGGATTGTGGGAGAGGGAGCTAATGAGAGAGAAGAAAGCTTGTTTTGCTGTGGTCAGTGCTGTCTTGAAGTCAATGAGGGACTGTTTGTACAAAGCGAGGTGCGTTGCAGATTTGGATTTCTTCCATCTTCGTTCAGCTACCCTGGACGTCCATGGAAGTTTTTTGATGCTGGCGGTGAGCCAGGGTTGTCTGTGTGCACGGGTTTTGTTGTATGAGAGAGGGGCGGCCTGGTCGAGGGCTGTGGCGAGAGTGGTGTTGTAGAGGGTGGCGGCAGCGTTAGCATCATGAGAGGAGGCTAAGTCAGAGAGAGGGAGGAGGGACTCAGCGAGTGAGTGGATGTTAATGAGCTTGAGGTTTCTTCGGGGGTGAGGGAGTTTCCGGAGAGGGGGGAGTGTGGCGGGGGGGAGAGGGCGGAGAAGGTCAGCAGGTTGTGGTCGGATAAGAGGGGGGTTGAGTTTGTGAGGTCAATGAGGGAACAAAGGCGGGTGAAGACGAGGTTGAGTGTGTGACCGTTATTGTGTGTGACTGAGGAGGACCATTGGGAGAGGCCGAAGGAGTAGGTTAGAGAGGGGAGTCTTGAGGCAGCAGCGTGGGGTTTTTCAATGGGGATGTTGAAGTCGCTCATGATGATGGTGGGGATGTCGGAGGAGAGGAGGTGGAGAATCCAGGTTGTGAAGTGGTCGAAGAAGGTGGACGAGGATCCTGGAGGGCGGTAGACAACAGCCAGTTGGAGGTTTCAGGGGGAGAAGATACGCACGGAGTGCACCTCGAAGGAGGGGAGGGAGGCAGAGGGGGGTGGTGTAATTGGGGTGAAGGAGCAGCTGTTGGCCAGGAGTAGGCCCACACCTCCGCCGCGGGAGTTTCTGGGGTGGGGTGTGTGGGAGAGGGTGAGTCCTCCATAGGAGAGGGCGGCGGGGGAGGTTGTGTCGGAGGGGGTGAGCCATGTTTCGGTGATGCCAAGAAAAGAGAGTTTTTTGGAGATGAAGAGGTTGTGGATGAAGGTGAGTTTATTGCATACTGAGCGGGCATTCCAGAGTGCGCCAGAAAGGGAGATTGGGGGAGGGGCGGCTTTGGGGATGGGTGTAAGATTGCAGGAGTTGCAGATGTTAATCGTGGGGAGTGGGCGTGGGCTAGGGGTGATTGTGGGGATGTGTTGGGGAGTACCGGAATTAGGGGAGATGGCGCCAGCAAGTAGGAGGAGGAGGGAAAGCGTCAGGACGTGGGGGCATGAGAGCTTGCGAGGCGGGTAGGCATGTTTGGAGCTAAAGGCTTGGGTGTGGAGGAAGAGTTCAGAGGAGTGGGTGAGATGGCTAGTTGGGATGGAGGGGGAGAGTGTTATTGTGTTGTCAGGAGGAGGGACAGAGGGGGGTTGTAGGAAGTGGAGTAGGATAGGAGTGAGTGTGAAGAGAAGGGAAAACATTGCATGAGGGTATAGGATTCAGTGGGAGTGAGAGGTGGATTAGGGGGGTGAGGTGCAGATGGGGAGTGGTGGTGGCGGGGGCAACAGCAGCTGAGAAGAGGAGGTGCAGCCGGGGTTGGGATGGAGGAAAGGAGGGGTGAGATAGAGGCAGGGGTCTAGAGCGACAGTTGACAGGTGCAGCAGGAAGGGTGTGCAAAGCGGGTGAATGCCAATCAAGTCCACGCAATCGCAAATCAAATGGAGGTGTACAGAGTCCAGCAGGTGAAGGAGGGTGATGCTGTGCAGTCAGAGAACAGAGGTAGATACAATAGTGGGGATGAGATGCAGCCAGGGATGAGATGCAGATGCAGCCGTGGGTGCGATCAGGTGCTGCTGGGGGCGAGATTCTGAGGTGAAGCCAGGATCCGATGCAGCTAGGGGTCACATGTAGCCACAGGGGTCCATGCGGCAGAAGAGTCACTCAGAGACAGATGAGATGATAAATATATATGATTTGCCAACGGTGGATGGATAATCCAGGAAGGGAAGAAAAAAGAGATGCAATCACCATTGTAGATCCATGTGAAGATCAACATGCAGGTTAGAAATATCTGTGATCTTTCCACTCTCCATGCAGGAAGTTCTGATGTTTTATACAGCTATTGAGAGTATTCTCTTCTCTCCCTCACTGCACAGGATCGAGTCACAGTATAATGACACTCGGTCCATGCTCGCAGTAGATCCTGAGCCAGGGTTCATTGCCATATCACAGCCGATGCCATATGTTCATGTAACTCCAGTCTTATAAGAAACAAACAGGTGAAATATATCACTGGAGAGTCGGGTTGATTAGAAATGTGTGACACAAAGATGGGACTGGTATTAAGATCCATAGGGATAGGAGTGGTCAGACTAGTGTATGGCATTGGCTGTGACATGCTAATAACCCTGGCCTCAGGCTCTGCTGTGAGCATGTACTAAGTCATGTATCTGTGACTTGTGGCGCCCCTGCGTCCAGGAGGCCACAAAGGGAACTGCAGCCAGGCAGGTAGGACACTTGTTGCACAACAACACCCTCACAGCCCACACAACCCACGTACAGTAGATGGCAGCATCCAGCCCTAAGATTGGAATACTCTAGGCAATTGAGGGGTGGTGGATTTAGAGGAGTGGGTTGGGCACACACGTAGTCAGGTGACTTGAGAGTAGAAATAGGAAGGGGGAGGAGGAAGGAGTTCAGTAAGCCACAGTGAGCTGAAAAGCAAAGACCAAGAGTAGGCCCAGGGTGCCGAGCTGCAAAGACCAGAAGCTGAGGAGCACAGGCCAGAGAACAGCAGAAGGCTGAGTGAAGCTGAGCAGACAGAAAGGCTCACACGTCCTGCGAGTGTAAGGTCTAAGAGCGCAGAATCTGTACCGAGCCAGTGTGAGCCGGAGGAGAGAGAAAGCACGTCTGAAGCCAATACCACTGGGAGTGTGAGGAGAGAGAGAGGGACGGTGATAGCCAGGCCCTAGACACACAGATGAAGCTAACGACTGCAGGCGGAGTAGCCCTCCTATGATACCGAGAGACGCAGAGAGAAAGGAGCCTGGTAGAGCCTCACACTGGAGGACTGCTGGAGGCTGTGCTGAATAGAGTGTCGGCTCTAGAGGGGACCGTAGTTTATCCGGCATTCCCAGACACCGACGGGGGACCACAGCTACACGTTAGGGTCCCTACTCTAAAGGACAGGCAGCTCAGTGACACACTGGAGGACCCACAGGGGCCCGAGTCACTGCCATACTGTCCGGCGTTTCACATACACACCCGTGTATACGGAGACAGTTTACAGCCCGGAAAGGACACAGAGACTGTGTGAGGGGTCACAGAGAGAGAGGCCTGGCTGCAGAGTAAAGGGAACCCGGAGAGGGAGAGTGTGCCCGTGTACTTGTACTGAACTTTGTAAGAACTGTAAATGACTTGTGAATTGTCTGAAGAACTGAGAGTAAACACGGAAAACCCTGAGACTGCCTCCCCTGTGTCTCTGCATGAAAGCGATTCTCTCCATACAGGATTACAGAAAGCCCTCCACCTGCAGAGCCACAGCACAGCTTGTCAGCACCAGCATTGAGGAGAGATCCCTGCAGCGTCTGCACAGTAAGTGTACTGAACATTCCACGATACTTAACCCTTACTGCCCCGGGGAATACAGTTCTACCCACTGCAACTATTACACCTAGCTGCTATTCCACCATCCCCGGAGGTTCTGCAGCAGCAGCGACCCCATCACTGGCCGCATATAGTGGGTGGCGTCACGACTGCAATCCCTGTAAATATCCCCTTTTATTGCCGAGCCCGGGACACGGACCGGACCAGGACCACCCGTGACTTCCCAAGTAGCAGAACCGGTCCGTTACCGAGTACCCCCGTCCCAGTGGGCCCGACAGACTGATTTACCCAGGGGTCTATGGTAACTCGGAACCCGGGCGTGGAGTTGAGGGGAATGTCACTGGTGGCCCGCCTGGACGCGTAGCTCTGGTGGTCAACTGAAAATTGGGGAATAATTGGAAGGAAATAAAAGTTTGTTGTGACTCCACCTGCAGATTCTGGTGATGTTCACCAGCGCTGCTGACTTACCGCTGGGGACGATGGTATTGCAGCTTAGGTGGTGTGGCTCCCTGCAGGTGGAGTCAGGTCCCCGAGGCAGGATATTACTGCATTTGTTGTCGCAGTGCTGGGTGTAGGCAGCGTAGCTGTGCACCGATTTGTGTACAAAGGAGACACAGAGGCCTTGTGACTCTGTATGGGTACTTTACTTGTAACTGGTTCAGATGGCACTTTAAGCTACAGTTTGCACAGTCTTTGAATGGGTAGCTGGCCGGGTAGTCACTAAGGATGGTAAAGTCTCTTTGAGGCTCCCATAGTATACCTTCTTTTGTCTATCCTACTTCCTGCTGCCTTTACTTGCACTGCCCTACACAGCCCGTTGTCTACCAGGCCCGTTGGGTGCTATGAGGTACCCTTCTTCTCTCTAAGGGGCTCGACCCGGTTTGGGCGATCCTGGTGGGGCTGCACGTTCTGGACAGGGATGTCGGGGTTGCTGAACTAACCTGCGATTGGCCGGTGTCGACGGCTAAGGGGGTGAACTCGCCTGTACCGTTCCTTGGATGCGGCACTCCGTTGGTGGACTAGGATTCCCCCGGACTATGACGGTCCGGCATGGGGTTTCCTCTTTCTTTTCCTGGGCCACCCTATTCTTTCTCAGGTGCCCTCCCTGGGAGACCCCTCTCTCTTGGGCTCACTCCTTGCTTCGCTCCTCAGTACGGACTACATCCAACTGTGTGCCTTCCCGCCTTTCTCCGTACTTCTAACTCTCCTCCCCCGGAGCTGCCATTCGGTCCCCCAGTCTAGGTGTAAGGATATCGGGATGGCAGTCTCAGGTCAACTTTACACTCCCCAAATGACAGAAATACTGCACACTCTGTTGTGGGTGCAGTACCCCTACTGTGGCGCACTGACCAGTGGGGTGCCACATGACCCGATCCTGTGCAGAGAGGAGGTAGGGAATAATCTCCCTCATTGCCACTCTGCATATATCGCACTGCACTCAGATGTGTGCTGACTGCAGTCTGATGTTTCACTCACACTCAGACTTCTATGGGTATGAGTGAGCTAAGACTCCCAGACACAGCATGTTGTGATTTATTCCTCAGTCCAATTAGGGCTGAGGAAGAACTTGCAGATATGAGCTGCAGCAATGTATAAAATGGGCCGAGTGCAATGTGAGATTTTGTCGCATTGCATTCATACAAGTCACACCCCAATGTAATTGCAGCCTTATTCTGATGGAGGATAATATAGAGGGAGATGTAATAGCTGTATAGCATTATGCATGTAGCAAGCGACACTGCAGGGATTTGTGCACTTTTGTTCAGGGTAAAGAGGACAAAAAGTCCCAGGTTGGCTTCACTGCTACTAATCCATCATCCAGCACTGAGACTGATTACATAGAGCAGAGTCTTGAGCCAATCAGGGTGCAGTGGGCGTGCAGAGAGGCGTATGGAGGGGGCAGAGAGGGGTGTACAGTAGGTGGGGATCAGCACAGGCTATGAGAAGGAAAAAAAAAAGCCCAGGAAGCTACCTAATCATAAAAAGCATCATGTAACATCCAAAATAAAATCACTGAATCAGAATATGGAGGAAGCGAAGGTAGAAAAAAGAATACCATGGAAGGCTATTTCATTACGATTCAGCACAGATTGGCTTATAAAAAAAACCTGAGTTTTGTAGTCGGACATATCCTTTAAAGTCTCTGATATGCAGAAGAATCTAGAGCATGCTGTGTTTCTTTCAAGTACAGATTTGATATTTGAGAAGAAACACTCACCTTCACTTCAACAATGAATAAGACTGGTCTGTGCTGTTCATGGGCTTTCCATTATTTCTTGGACAGCACATTAACATTATATCTTCGCTGATGATTAGCCTCCTTATGTAGATGAAGTGTCAAAAAAGAGATAATGCATTTTTTACTATTATTCTTATTATTATTATTTTACATTTCTTGTACTTTCTTCTAAAACTGCATTACTATTTTACTTACCAGATAATATGGTAGTGACCAGGTGAAAAATGATTGTGGTTGCAGAGATTGCGACCATGAGCATGACTTTAAAGGGAGCCTGTCGACCCCAACGGCCCTTTCGCAGAATGTACACCTGTTCTTTAATGTATTACAGAAGAAATTCTACTCTAAGGGTATGTGCCCATAGGATGTTTTTTAAGCAGTCCTGAGCGCAGCAAAACCAGAGGATCCTAGAGTCCTTGGCAGGAGATTAGCTATGATCTTGTCTGCACTTTTTGCGCGTTTTATGTGCGTTTTTTGTGCGTTTTTACTGCGTTTTTTGTGCGTTTTTACTGCGTTTTTGATGCTGCGTTTTTCCTGTGTTTTTTCCATTGACTTTAGCAAAAACGCAGGAAAATAATTAACATGTCAATTCATTCCCATCCGCACCAAAAACGCAGGTATTTGACAGTTCTTGACAATTGCAAAATCAATGTGTGGGCACAGCGTTTCTGTGAAATACATTGGTTTTGCTGGGAATCAAAACAGCAGGAACAAATTAGCATAAATTACCATAAAACCAATGGTAAACTGCATGCAGAAAACGCAGGAAAAACGCAGCAAAACCTTCCTGTGGGCACATACCCTAACTCTTCCATTCCCTCGCCGCTTGGCATCCTATTCTACAACTGGTGTAGAGGCTGGCAGCAAATGTTGGCATGCTAGTTAGTTGCATCACATGGCAGTGACATCATGCATCGCAATAGCTGGCACCCCAAAGTTAACTGCTTGCCTCTGTTCCAGCTTCTGATGAGGATGCCTCGTGGTAGATAAATGGAAGAAGGTAAGCATAATGTTTTTTTTTTTTTTTTTTTAATACAGTGATGAACAGCTGCAGAAAGGGAGATATATAAGAGGATGGGGAACATATATAACATGACAGGCCCAAGGTGGGGGACAAACATTCAAGGATGGGCCCAGGATGATGGACATATATGCCAGGATGGGGGACATCTATACCAGGATGGGCCCAGGATGAGGGACATGTAAACCAGGATGGGGGACATCTATATCAGGTTTGGCCCAGGATAGGGGACATCTATATCATGTTGGGGAATGTTTACCCCTGGATGGACCCAGGATGGGGGATTTATGTTGGTAGTGTCACTCCTATGAACAGTTAAAGCACTATATCTTAAAGACAGTAATTTCCTGCATGTTGAGTGTTGTGCCCTAGTTGGCCACCCTTCATGAACTGTGTGGATGGACTGATCCAGTTGAGGAATTGCAGGAATCATACAAGCCGAAAGTGAAAGTAAATCTGAGTAGTGGGAAAAAGACACCAGACAGCTGCCAGCCTGATTGTGTGTGAGAGATGACACACTGCCTAGAAGTGTCTGAGTATTCAGGTTTTGGGAAGGCATAATACTGGCTGCAAAGTACTGTAAGAGAGCCCTGAGTGCCTGTCGAGTAGTACTGGATTGAGAAGTCCAAGGGATCCCAGGACCGTGAAGGAAGAAGAGGAGTTTTTCCCACCTGTTCTGCAAAGAGAAGTGCTCACGGCTGAGCAACACAGCATCGGGCCTAAGGGACTGGACTTGTGTCCCCAACACTATTGTGAGTCTTTGCCAGTGTGTGCACACATTAGGACGTATCATAGGCCTGAGTAGCCAGCGCAGGGTGGTCGTGTGGCCCGATTAGTACAGGCCAGTAAGGTTGTATGTGTAGTGTAGTTTAGTATGTTTTCTGTTTTGCAAATGTGACTGTTGAATAACTATTTATAACAGCTGGGGCAATGTGCTGCTGAGCATCTCAGCTAGAAACTGCTGTAAACGTATACTGTATTTTTGCCACAGCTTACCCCCAGTGAAGCTGCTTTACCCTTTCCCACCTGTTAATCAACTGTCATCATTGTTTTCTTCAACCTAATCTTGTATACTGTAACTTACTCTGCACAGTGGTGGTCTCTTGTCCATCGCTTCAAATGGTGGTGCAAGCAGTGTACGGCTACCAAGACGGAGGCAGCAGACAATAATGACATGAATGCTATAGGTAATGTTAATGGGGGCACTATAGGCAAATAGGCAAGGGTGAACCCTTGCAAGGACTCTTCCAATGGGCACCATATTTAGTGTGCTACACAAATTCAATGGCAGCAACATGTCACTGTCTGAGTGAGTGTCCTGGCTGTAGAGCACCCTGAAGGTTTATAACATCAGCCCAGGCCTAAAAGTGGACATTGCTTTGACTGCCTTAGAGGGAGAAGCCCAAATAAATGACTGCCTACAACCAGAGCCCATATGTAGTACCCTGAAGTAGTTAGTGGGGTTCCTGGAAGACATCTACAGTGAGACCACTAGTGTGTGACACCTTCGAGCCAAGTATTTCTCTAGACTGCAGCGGGAAGAAGAATGCAATTGCATTGCAAGAAGTGTTAGCCAAGATGCAGAGGAAGGAGTTGGATGATATCAATGGTATGGGCCCTGCAGACCGGATACTCTGAGAACAGTTCATTCTGGAACTGTACAGCACACCCTTGGGAAAAATCCTATCATTACGGGTCTGGGCAAATCTGTCCATTATGTTTCATCAGATCCTGGCTGAGGCAGTGACCCAAAGTAAAGAAGAGGGCTCTACATCTGGGTTGGTGCGCATCCAGGCCGCCAACTCCCGAAGGGACCCGAGCAGCTAAGGGGTACAGGTCAATGTGGTACAAGACCTAGAGAGCTCCCTAATCAAGCTCCTAAACATGTTCTCCCACATTAAACACATTGTCATGAGTCCTTTGTAAAATATTTTGCTTTCTAGTTGGCATATTATATAGAGTATGCAGTAATTAAAACTTATGAAGACTAATGATAAATATGATTTATGCTATCAACTCATCTACTGTTATTTAACACATCATGTCACACATATTTTAAATAAATTACATTACAAACATATTTACATTTCCATGTTTCATATAAGAATATTTCTTCGTCCTTGTTCTTAACATGCTGAAAAAATGTGAACATTCTGTATGAAGAGACTGAAGGAATTTAAGTTTTCAGCACAGGTTAAATAAAAAAATATGAGGAGTACAACACAACAATTATTTCAATGTATGGTTCATATACATCAATGAGCCATTACAGTATTACCACTGTGAGATGTAGTAAGTGTAATACAATGATGTGTGCAGACATGGATATTTTTAGGCAAAAAGTATATTAATTTGACTGGTTAAAAGCAGGAAAAATGGCAAGCCAGTGGATATGCCATAAATGTTTCATGTTTGTATATTTATTCCTATTTATTTTAATAAGAACATGCCCTTTTTCTGCACACGATGTTGATTTTTTTCATGTATTTTCTGAAGCGTGGAAAAAAGAAAAAGTTCATTTCATGAGGCATTTCTATGTGAAAAAAAGAAAAAAATCCATGTCTAAAAAGTCTAAATGTATGTGCAGATGGATCGAGTGTTTTGCTGAGGTTTTGACACTCAGGGCCCCTTTACACGCGGCTACATTTCTAGGGTGGCCACAGGTAACTTACTGGTTGCAGTGAAATCATGGAGACAAGGTTCTATCTTGTTGCTGTGTACAAATGGAATAATCTCTCCATGATTTCACTGCAACCAGTAAGTTACCTGTAGCCACCCTAGAAATGTA
Source organism: Allobates femoralis (assembly GCA_033576535.1). Taxonomy (NCBI): domain Eukaryota; kingdom Metazoa; phylum Chordata; class Amphibia; order Anura; family Aromobatidae; genus Allobates; species Allobates femoralis. The sequence continues at coordinate 96,130,098 of JARQOC010000008.1, read as the reverse complement.
GCCGCGTGTAAAGGTACCCTTTGGGTACCTTTACACGCCGCTACAACAGGATGGATACAACCCGCTACTTCACGTGCACGAGCACGCCCAAACGGTTACAAACGGTAAACGCACCACCTTTACACGCCGCCACAAGGTGCGCTACGCTACGCTACATCTATAGCTAGACACATCGCCGGGTGTCTCAAGTAGCCATCTGTAGCTTACCTTACCTCATTTACACACCGCTACAACAAGCTAATATGGGCGGACCTGGTGCAGCAGGGACAGCACATAGGCGTGCCACAATTGTGGAGTACGAGACGTCCGTACGCTGATAGGACAAAGCAATAACATCATGATTGGGCAGGCATCGCAGGAGGCTGTTTAATACATGACGCTCAAGCAATTGTGTAGTGTGACTGGTCAGCTCTTTAAATATGCCACCCTATGCAGTGACTACCAATCGTAATGCAGGAGCTTCCTCCAATGATCGCTGAAGGGGCGCGGTATCCCGGAGCCTGTGTCACGCCCCAGCTACATACCAGGTACATCGCCTGGTATATAGACATCCCTTCTGTAGCTTCTTTACACGCCGATACAGCTCGCTGCAATCGGCTTTGTAGCCACCTGTTTCAGAGCAGTGCTCGGAAACAGATGTATCTGTTGCCGGCTGCCTCCTACCGTCTTCACACGCCGCTACTACGGGCTATATTGACGATGCAAGCTACAATCGTAGCCTGTAGCGGGTTGTATCCATCCTGTTGTAGTGGCATGTAAAGGTACCCTCAGAGTGTTGAGGATTTTCAAAAGTTCTAAGAAAAATTGGAGAAATTCTGTTCAGTCTCTGCTGCAAAAAGTCCACGATAAGCTTTATGTGCACAAAGTCTAAGGTGGAAACACACATTTAATCATTGTATACATAAATAGTCCTACAGCTTTCTATTTTGATTTTATCACCCCCTTCTTTCTATTTCAGTCAATGACAACATTATTTTTTATCAGTAGCATACTGGACTTCCATGATTCCAGTGCCAGTGATACCAGTCCTTTCAGGACATCTTTGTGGATCTTCCACTTAAGCTACCGTTACACGGCATGATGTTGGAATGATGTCAGCAACGATCTCGTGGGCGCGCAGTTGTTTTTGACATCATTTCAACATCGCTGGTGAGATGTCACACATCTAGATATTGTGGACAACTCACCAACGATGTTGTGAGCAGGGATCGTTCGCCAACCCCGTGAATGATCCCTGCTCATTGCTGTGAATGGGCGAAGTCACCCATGACATCGTTATTGCGGTGTCACACAGAACGATGCAGCAGGTTGATGGAGTTGAGATCATCAGGTTTTCCAACATGTTAGTAAACCTGTCAACTACTACACAACGAATTTTCGTTGCAACTTGCGAGAGTCACACGCAATGAGGTCGTATTGACATCACTGGTACACCTCCAAACCCGTGACGTATCAGCGATGTTGTTCACGATGTCATACCGTGTAATGCGGCCTTTAGTATCACTGCTTTGCCAATAAACCTACTGATACAATAAATGCTGAAATCAATGGGAATACAACATTGATAATGCTGCAGTATGAGCTGGTGATATGGTAAGTTAGCAATTGGACCTAAATTGTCACAGTGCTTCAGTTACTTCAGCTGGTGTTGTAATTACTGTGTTTTTCTTATACTTATATTATAATTCTGGGAAATCCCTTCAGTTGTTAAACCATCTAATATATAATGACCAATAATATGTGTCACAGACTTCCGGCGCTTATGTCACTATCCCACAATGCACTGCGGCACCATTGATAGCGACACAGGTGACAGAAGTCTAAGGGACACAAATGCAACTGCTACCATCGGGAGATCAGCAGCGCTAGCCGCTGATCTCCGTCGGTAGCCGCGGCTCATCACCTGCCGCATGGAGGTCAGTGGTGACGCAGCTGTGAGATGAGCAGCGCGAGCCGCTCATCTCACAGCTGCTAGCAGCGGAAGTGCCCCGACCGCCATATTTGAACACCCAACTTCCGATATGGTGGCCGGGATTCAAATCCACCGCCAAAGCGCCGACCGCGGCGACCAACCAGCACTCTTAGCGCGTGATTTAAATTGCGCTTCGCTGATTGACCAATTAGCGAAGCGGCGCCTGAACAAAAGTGCGCATTGCTGATTGGTCGCCACGTATCACGGCGAGCAATCAGCGAAGCGACTCGCGCCTTGGCGGGAGATTTGAATCCCGCGCCACTGATTGGCTGAGCGGCGCGGGATTCGAATCTCCCGCTAAGGCGCGAGCCATTTTGTTGATTTGTCGTCGCGATCCGCGGCGACCAAACAGCGAAGCGGCGCCTGAACGAAAGCGTGCTTCGCTGAATGGTCGCTGATTGGCTGAGCGCCGCGGGATTCAAATCTCCTGCCAAGCCGTGCGCGACTTCGCTAATTGGTCGCCGCCGACCACGACGACGATCAGCGCTCTTGGCGCGTGATTTAAATGGTGGCCCAGTGTTTAGGTGGCTCAGCGGTTAGCACTGTACAGTGGCTCAGTGGTTAGCACTGTACAGTGGCTCAGTGGTTAGCACTGTATGGTGGCAGAGTGGTTAGAACTGTGCGGTGGCTCAGTGGTTAGCACTGTATTTTGGCTCAGTGGTTAGCACTGTATGGTGGCTCAGTGGTTAGCACTGTATGGTGGCTCAGTGGTTAGCACTGTATGGTGGTTCAGTGGTTAGCACTGTATGGTGGTTTAGTGGTTAGCACTGTATGGTGGTTCATTGCTTAGCACTGTATGGTGGCTCAGTGGTTAGCATTGCATATGGTGGCTCAGTGTTTGGGTGGCTTAGTGGTTAGCACTGTATGGTAGTTCAGTGGTTAGCACTGTACGGTGTCTCAGTGGTTAGCACTGTACAGTAGCTCAGTGATTAGCACTGTATAGTCGTTCAGTCATTAGCACTGTATGGTAGCTCAGTGGTTAGCACTGTATGGTGGCTCAGTGGTTAGCACTGTATGGTGGCTCAGTGGTTAGCACTGGATGGTAGTTCAGTGCTTAGCACTGTATGATGGCTCAGTGGTTAGAACTGTAAGGTGGCTCAGTGTTTAGGTGCCTCAGTGGTTAGCATGGAATGGTGGCTAAGTGGTTAGCACTGTACAGTGGCGCAGTAGTTAGCATAGAATGGTGGCTCCGTGGTTAGCACTTTACAGTGGCGCAGTAGTTAGCATAAAATGGTGGCTCAGTTGTTAGCACTGTATGGTGGCTCAGTGGTTAGCACTGGATGGTGGTTCAGTGCTTAGCACTGTATGGTGGCTCAGTGGTTAGAACTGTATGGTGGCTCAGTGTTTAGGTGGCTCAGTGGTTAGCATGGAATGGTGGCTAAGTGGTTAGCACTGTACAGTGGCGCAGTAGTTAGCATAGAATGGTGGCTCCGTGGTTAGCACTGTACAGTGGCGCAGTAGTTAGCATAGAATGGTGGCTCAGTCGTTAGCACTGTATATGGTGGCTTAGTGTTTAGGTGGCTCAGTGGTTAGCACTGTATGGTGGCTCAGTGGTTAGCACTATATATAGTTGCCCAGTGGTTAGCACTGTATGGTGGCTCAGTGGTTAGCACTGTATGGTGGCTCAGTGGTTAGCACTGTATGGTGGCTCAATGGTTAGCACTGTATGGTGGTTCAGTGGTTAGCATTGTATGGTGTCTCAGTGGTTTGCACTTTATGGTGGTTCTGTGGTTAGCACTGTATGGTGGCTCAGTGTTTATCACTGGAAGGTGGTTCAGTGGTTAGCACTGTATGGTGGTTCAGTGGTTAGAACTGTATGGTGGCTCAGTGGTTAGCACTGTATATGGTGGCTCAGTGTTTAGGTGGCTCAGTGATTAGCATGGAATGGTGGCTCCGTGGTTAGCACTTTACAGTGGTGCAGTAGTTAGCATAGAATGGTGGCTCAGTTGTTAGCACTGTATGGTTGCTCAGGGGCTAGCATTGTATGTTGGCTCAGTGCTTAGCACTGTATGGTGGTTCAGTGGTTAGAACTGTATGGTGGCTCAGTGGTTAGCACTGTATATGGTGGCTCAATGTTTAGGTGGCTCAGTGGTTAGCATTAAATGGTGGCTCCATGGTTAGCACTGTACAGTGGTGCAGTAGTTAGCATAGAATGGTGGCTCAGCGGTTAGCACTGTATGGTGGCTCAGTGTTTAACACTGTATGGTCGCTTAGTAGTTAGTACTGTATATTGCTCAGTGATTAGCACTGTATGGCGGCTCAGTGGTTAGCACTGTATGGTGGATCAGTGGTTAGCACTGTATGGTGGCTCAGTGCTTAGCACTGTATGGTGGCTCAGTGGTTAGCACTGTATGGTGGCTCAGTGGTTAGCACTGTATGGTGGCTCAGTGGTTAGCACTGTATGGTGGCTCAGTGGTTAGCACTGTATGGTGGCTCAGTGGTTAGCACTGTATGGTGGCTCAGTGGTTAGCACTGTATGGTGGCTCAGTGGTTAGCACTGTATGGTGGCTCAGTGGTTAGCACTGTATGGTGGCTCAGTGGTTAGCACTGTATGGTAGTTCAGTGGTTAGCACTGTAACGGTGGCTCAGTGGTTAGCACTGTACAGTAGCTCTGTGATTAGCACTGTATGGTCGTTCAGTCGTTAGCACTGTATGGTGGCTCAGGGGTTAGCACTGTATGGTGGCTCAGTGGTTAGCACTGTATGGTGTTTCAGTGGTTAGCACTGTATGGTGGCTCAGTGGTTAGCATGGAATGGTGGCTCCGTGGTTAGCACTGTACAGTGGCGCATTAGTTAGCATAGAATGGTGGCTCAGTTGTTAGCACTGTATGGTTGCTCAGTGGTTAGCACTGTATGTTGGCTCAGTGATTAGCACTGTATGGTGACTCAGTGGTTAGCACTGTATGGTGGTTCAGTGTTTAGCACTGTATGGTGGCTTAGTAGTTAGTACTGTATAGTAGCTCAGTGATTAGCACTGTATGGTGGCTCAGTGGTTAGCACTGTATATGGTGGCTCAGTGGTTAGCACTGTATGGTGGCTCAGTGGTTAGCACTGTATGGTGGCTCAGTGGTTAGCACTGTATGGTGGCTCAGTGGTTAGCACTGTATGGTGGCTCAGTGGTTACCACTATATGGTGGTTCAGTGGTTAGCACTGTATGGTGGCTCAGTGGTTACCACTGTATGGTGGTTCAGTGGTTAGCACTGTATGGTGGCTCAGTGTTTAGCACTGGATGGTGGTTCAGTGCTTAGCACTGTATGTGGTTCAGTGGTTAGAACTGTATGGTGGCTCAGTGTTTAGCACTGTATATGGTGGCTCTGTGGTTAGCATGGAATGGTGGCTCAGTGGTTAGCACTGTATGGTAGTTCAGTGGTTAGCACTATACGGTGGCTCAGTGGTTAGCACTGTACAGTAGCTCTGTGATTAGCACTGTATGTTCGTTCAGTCGTTAGCACTGTATGGTGGCTCAGTGGTTAGCACTGTATGGTGGCTCAGTGGTTAGCACTGTATGGTGTGTTTCAGTGGTTAGCACTGTATGGTGGCTCAGTGGTTAGCATGGAATGGTGGCTCAGTGGTTAGCACTGTATGGTGGCTCAGTGGTTAGCACTGTATGGTGGCTCAGTGGTTACCACTATATGGTGGTTCAGTGGTTAGCACTGTATGGTGGCTCAGTGGTTACCACTGTATGGTGGTTCAGTGGTTAGCACTGTATGGTGGCTCAGTGTTTAGCACTGGATGGTGGTTCAGTGCTTAGCACTGTATGGTGGTTCAGTGGTTAGAACTGTATGGTGGCTCAGTGTTTAGCACTGTATATGGTGGCTCTGTGGTTAGCATGGAATGGTGGCTCCGTGGTTAGCACTGTACAGTGGTGCAGTAGTTAGCATAGAATGTGGCTCAGAGGTTAGCACTGTATGTTGGCTCAGTGATTAGCAATGTATGGTGACTCAGTGGTTACCACTGTATGGTGGCTCAGTGGTTAGCATAGAATGGTGGCTCAGTGGTTAGCACTGTATGATGGCTCAATGGTTAGCACTGTATCGTGGTTCAGTGGTTAGCACTGTATGGTGGCTCAGTGGTTAGCACTGTATGGTGGCTCAGTGGTTAGCACTGTATGGTGGCTCAGTGGTTAGCACTGTATGGTGGTTCACTGGTTAGCACTGTATGGTGGCTCAGTGGTTAGCACTGTATGGTAGTTCAGTGGTTAGCACTGTACGGTGGCTCAGTGGTTAGCACTGTACAGTAGCTCTGTGACTAGCACTGTATGGTCGTTCAGTCGTTAGCACTGTATGGTGGCTCAGTGGTTAGCACTGTATGGTGGCTCAGTGGTTAGCACTGTATGGTGGTTCAGTGGTTAGCACTGTATGGTGGCTCAGTGGTTAACATGGAATGGTGGCTCCGTGGTTAGCACTGTACAGTGGCGCATTAGTTAGCATAGAATGGTGGCTCAGTTGTTAGCACTGTATGGTTGCTCAGTGGTATAGCACTGTAAGGTGGCTCAGTCGTTAGCACTGTATATGGTCGCTTAGTGTTTAGGTGGCTCAGTGGTTAGCAAGGAATGGTGGCTCAGTGGTTAGCACTGTATGTTGGCTCAGTGATTAGCAATGTATGGTGACTCAGTGGTTAGCACTGTATGGTGGCTTAGTAGTTAGTACTGTATAGTGGCTCAGTGATTAGCACTGTATGGTGGCTCAGTGGTTAGCACTGTATGGTGGTTCAGTGGTTAGCACTGTATGGTGGTTCAGTGGTTAGCACTGTATGGTGGCTCAGTGGTTAGCACTGTATGGTGGCTCAGTGGTTAGCACTGTAAGGTGGCTCAGTGGTTAGCACTGTATATGGTGGCTCAGTGGTTAGCACTGTATGGTGGCTCAGTGATTAGCACTGTATGGTGGCTCAGTGGTTAGCACTGTATGGTGGTTCAGTGGTTAGCACTGTATGGTGGTTCAGTGGTTAGCACTGTATGGTGGCTCAGTAGTTAGCACTGTATGGTGGCTCAGTGGTGAGCACTATATGGTGGCTCAGTGGTTAGCACTGTATGGTGGCTCAGTGGTTAGCACTGTAAGGTGGCTCAGTGGTTAGCACTGTATATGGTGGCTTAGTGTTTAGGTGGCTCTGTGGTTAGCACGGAATGGTGGTTCAGTGGTTAGCACTGTATGTTGGCTCAGTGATTAGCACTGTATGGTGGCTCAGTGGTTAGCACTGTATGGTGGTTCAGTGGTTAGCACTGTATGGCGGTTCAGTGGTTTGCACTGCATGGTGGCTCAGTAGTTAGCACTGTATGGTGGCTCAGTGGTTAGCACTGTAAGGTGGCTCAGTGGTTAGCACTGTATATGGTGGCTTAGTGTTTAGGTGGCTCTGTGGTTAGCACGGAATGGTGGTTCAGTGGTTAGCACTGTATGTTGGCTCAGTGATTAGCACTGTATGGTGATTCAGTGGTTAGCACTGTATAGTGGCTTAGTAGTTAGTACTGTATAGTGGCTCAGTGGTTAGCACTGCATGGTGGCTCAGTAGTTAGCACTGTATGGTGGCTCAGTGGTTAGCACTGTAAGGTGGCTCAGTGGTTAGCACTGTATATGGTGGCTTAGTGTTTAGGAGGCTCTGTGGTTAGCACGGAATGGTGGTTCAGTGGTTAGCACTGTATGTTGGCTCAGTGATTAGCACTGTATGGTGACTCAGTGGTTAGCACTGTATGGTGGCTTAGTAGTTAGTACTGTATAGTGGCTCAGTGGTTAGCACTGTATGGTGACTCAGTGGTTAGCACTGTACAGTAGCTCAGTGATTAGCACTGTATAGTCGTTCAGTCATTAGCACTGTATGGTAGCTCAGTGGTTAGCACTGTATGGTGGCTTAGTGGTTAGCACTGTATGGTGGTTCAGTGGTTAGCACTGTATGGTGGCTCAGTGGTTAGCACTGTATGGTGGTTCAGTGGTTAGCACTGTATGGTGGCTCAGTGGTTAGAACTGTATGGTGGCTCAGTGTTTAGGTGGCTCAGTGGTTAGCATGGAATGGTGGCTCCGTGGTTAGCACTGTACAGTGGCGCAGTAGTTAGCATAGAATGGTGGCTCAGTCGTTAGCACTGTATATGGTGGCTTAGTGTTTAGGTGGCTCAGTGGTTAGCACTGTATGGTGGCTCAGTGGTTAGCACTGTATATGGTTGCCCAGTGGTTAGCACTGTATGGTGGCTCAGTGGTTAGCACTGTATGGTGGTTCAGTGGTTAGCATTGTATGGTGTCTCAGTGGTTAGCACTATATGGTGGTTCAGTGGTTAGCACTGTATGGTGGCTCAGTGGTTTGCACTTTATGGTGGTTCTGTGGTTAGCACTGTATGGTGGCTCAGTGTTTAGCACTGGAAGGTGGTTCAGTGGTTAGCACTGTATGGTGGTTCAGTGGTTAGAACTGTATGGTGGCTCAGTGGTTAGCACTGTATATGGTGGCTCAGTGTTTAGGTGGCTCAGTGATTAGCATGGAATGGTGGCTCCGTGGTTAGCACTGTACAGTGGTGCAGTAGTTAGCATAGAATGGTGGCTCAGTTGTTAGCACTGTATGGTTGCTCAGAGGCTAGCATTGTATGTTGGCTCAGTGCTTAGCACTGTATGGTGGTTCAGTGGTTAGAACTGTATGGTGGCTCAGTGGTTAGCACTGTATATGGTGGCTCAATGTTTAGGTGGCTCAGTGGTTAGCATTAAATGGTGGCTCCCTGGTTAGCACTGTACAGTGGTGCAGTAGTTAGTATAGAATGGTGGCTCAGCGGTTAGCACTGTATGTTGGCTCAGTGATTAGCAATGTATGGTGACTCAGTGGTTAGCACTGTATGGTGGCTCAGTGTTTAACACTGTATGGTGGCTTAGTAGTTAGTACTGTATAGTGGCTCAGTGATTAGCACTGTATGGCGGCTCAGTGGTTAGCACTGTATGGTGGCTCAGGGGTTAGCACTGTATGGTGGCTCAGTGGTTAGCACTGTATGTGGCTCAGTGGTTAGCACTGTATGGGGCTCAGTGGTTAGCACTGTATGGTGGCTCAGTGGTTAGCACTGTATGGTGGCTCAGTGGTTAGCACTGTATGGCGGCTCAGTGGTTAGCACTGTATGGTGGTTCAGTGGTTAGCACTGTATGGTGGCTCAGTGGTTAGCACTGTATGGTAGTTCAGTGGTTAGCACTATACGGTGTCTCAGTGGTTAGCACTGTACAGTAGCTCGTGATTAGCACTGTATGGTCGTTTATTTCGTTTAGCACTGTATGGTGGCTCAGTGGTTAGCACTGTAATGGTGGCTCAGTGTTAGCACTGTATGGTGGTTCAGTTGGTTAGCACTGTATGGTGGCTCAGTGGTTAGCATGGAATGGTGGCTCCGTGGTTAGCACTGTACAGTGGTCGCATTAGTTAGCATAGAATGGTGGCTCAGTTGTTAGCACTGTATGGTTGCTCAGTGGTTAGCACTGTATGTTGGCTCAGTGATTAGCACTGTATGGTGACTCAGTGGTTAGCACTGTATGGTGGTTCAGTGGTTAGCACTGTGTGGTGGCTTAGTAGTTAGTACTGTATAGTAGCTCAGTGATTAGCACTGTATGGTGGCTCAGTGGTTAGCACTGTATATGGTGGCTCAGTGGTTAGCACTGTATGGTGGCTAAGTGGTTAGCACTGTATGGTGGCTCAGTGGTTAGCACTGTATGGTGGCTCAGTGGTTAGCACTGTATGGTGGCTCAGTGGTTACCACTATATGGTGGTTTAGTGGTTAGCACTGTATGGTGGCTCAGTGGTTACCACTGTATGGTGGTTCAGTGGTTAGCACTGTATGGTGGCTCAGTGTTTAGCACTGGATGGTGGTTCAGTGCTTAGCACTGTATGGTGGTTCAGTGGTTAGAACTGTATTGTGGCTCTGTGGTTAGCATGGAATGGTGGCTCCGTGGTTAGCACTGTACAGTGGTGCAGTAGTTAGCATAGAATGGTGGCTCAGAGGTTAGCACTGTATGTTGGCTCAGTGATTAGCAATGTATGGTGACTCAGTGGTTAGCACTGTATGGTGGCTCAGTGGTTAGCACTGTATGGTGGCTCAGTGGTTAGCACTGTATGATGGCTCAATGGTTAGCACTGTATGGTGGTTCAGTGGTTAGCACTGTATGGTGGCTCAGTGGTTAGCACTGTATGGTGGCTCAGTGGTTAGCACTGTATGGTGGCTCAGTGGTTAGCACTGTATGGTGGTTCAGTGGTTAGCACTGTATGGTGGCTCAGTGGTTAGCACTGTATGGTAGTTCAGTGGTTAGCACTGTACGGTGGCTCAGTGGTTAGCACTGTACAGTAGCTCTGTGATTAGCACTGTATGGTCGTTCAGTCGTTAGCACTGTATGGTGGCTCAGTGGTTAGCACTGTATGGTGGCTCAGTGGTTAGCACTGTATGGTGGTTCAGTGGTTAGCACTGTATGGTGGCTCAGTGGTTAGCATGGAATGGTGGCTCCGTGGTTAGCACTGTACAGTGGCGCATTAGTTAGCATAGAATGGTGGCTCAGTTGTTAGCACTGTATGGTTGCTCAGTGGTTAGCACTGTAAGGTGGCTCAGTCGTTAGCACTGTATATGGTGGCTTAGTGTTTAGGTGGCTCAGTGGTTAGCAAGGAATGGTGGCTCAGAGGTTAGCACTGTATGTTGGCTCAGTGATTAGCAGTGTATGGTGACTCAGTGGTTAGCACTGTATGGTGGCTTAGTAGTTAGTACTGCATAGTGGCTCAGTGATTAGCACTGTATGGTGGCTCAGTGGTTAGCACTGTATGGTGGTTCAGTGGTTAGCACTGTATGGTGGTTCAGTGGTTAGCACTGTATGGTGGCTCAGTAGTTAGCACTGTATGGTGGCTCAGTGGTTAGCACTGTATGGTGGCTCAGTGGTTAGCACTGTATGGTGGCTCAGTGGTTAGCACTGTAAGGTGGCTCAGTGGTTAGCACTGTATATGGTGGCTTAGTGTTTAGGTGGCTCTGTGGTTAGCACGGAATGGTGGTTCAGTGGTTAGCACTGTATGTTGGCTCAGTTATTAGCACTGTATGGTGACTCAGTGGTTAGCACTGTATAGTGGCTCAGTGGTTAGCACTGTATGGTGGCTTAGTAGTTAGTACTGTATAGTGGCTCAGTGGTTAGCACTGTATGGTGACTCAGTGGTTAGCACTGTATGGTGACTCAGTGGTTAGCACTGTATGGTGGCTCAGTGGTTAGTACTGTATAGTAGTTCAATGGTCAGCACTGTATGGTGGCTCAGTGGTGAGCATTGTATGGTGGCTCAGTGATGGGAGGTAGACACATGGGAGCCAGAAGGCACAGAGGAGGCAGGGGCACAGGGGAGGGAGAAGGCACAGGGACGAAGAAGCCACAAGTCGGCAGAGTCATAGGGAGAGACAGCGCACACAGGGAGAAACAGCACACACAGGGGCTGAGAGCACACAGCGAAGAGAAAGACAGATTGCACAGGGAAGAAACAGCACAGAGAGGAGAGAGCGCACAAGGGGACACAGGCACAAAGACTGCTCTCCCGATGCAATAGCATTGGGCCTATTTCTAGTGTAATATAATCATACATTTCTACATCTATACCAAGTAGGTGCTGATTGATATTTTCTATATGTTATTGTCTCATTTTGTTTTGTTTTATATATACATACATATATATGTATATATATGCATTGTTGCAACACTGTTATACTGATCTCTGTTAACTTGAAAAGAGGCATTGGAAGACACAAATGATATTGTCACATCCCCTCAAGAGCCTACTTCTGTCAGCAGACGCCACCGTGTACACCCTGGACATGGTGCTGGTGCGCAGTCTGACAGAGTGGATATGTGTGTCTGTGATGTCCAGATGTAACAACCACCCACCAATCGCTGCGAATGTGGAATACAGCGATGCTATGGACGAATCCGACCACAATGTGATAGTGAACTAACCTTTCTTTTTATAACTTCTCAACAATTAATAAAGTTTGATTTCAAGCAATATATGGGCAACAACAGCTGCAAACCACACAGTACAAGTTAAACAGCCTGGGAGATCCCAAGTGTCATCTTGATGGAAGAGGCAAATACTATATCCCAGGCAACACCACTCCCTCCCTGCTCCAGTATTGGTGTGGCGCCCTGCCCACACAGGTAGCCACAGGCTTCCCTAGTGCACAGCTGGATTTCCACAGTAGGTACCACTTACATGCAATATCTTCCACCACAGCTCAGTAGGGGAGCACCACTTGCTGAGCTTAGGCAAGCTCCCCTATAAATACTGGTGCTGGGGGAGGAGTTAGGTAGAGTGTGCAGAAGCTAGGAGAGCTGCGAAGTCATCCTGGTGCTCGGTGCCGTGCTAGGCCCGAACCAGAGACCCGGAGTAGCCCTTCTGCTGTCCAGCTAGGCCAAGGAGTGGTGTTGGAAGGCAAGGAGGACAGACAGCCATGGGAACAGAGGAACCAGTGGACGTTTGTCCAGCTAACTACCGGACTTCGAGGATCCGCACCTGCAGGAGCGCTTTAGGCCCCGCAGAGAACCCCGTCACACCGTGGAGACTTCAGTCACCCGGTCCCCCTGCGTACTCTATAAAAGGGAGCCAGACACCGTAGTGAGGAGAGGATAGCATCGAGAGTAACCCGCAGACCACGCAGGAGGAGAGAGAGGAAGAAGGAAGAGAGGAGGCCGAGTGATACACGGGCAGAGCTTCAGCAACAGGGGAGGGAATTTAGGGAGGCCTTACACCCACTTGCTGTGGAAGTTCACTGTGCTTCGGGTCACCCATCAGTGCTCTGAATGAATTACCTGCAAGTTCCACCAGTAAAAAGGTAAAGAGACACTCATCGGTGTGTGTGAGTTATTCCTCCCCGCTCCCCTGCTCCGTAGAGACTGCTAGACTGCTTATGCCCTGGCCCCAGCCCTTATCCAAACCATTCACTCAACGCTGCCCCGGAGGTCCAGCTTTACCTGTAGAAAGCTATACCACCTAGCCGCAATGCCAACGCCCTCCATAGGACTGGGGCGGTGCTGGTGACCCCTCACCAGGTACTACAGGTGGCGTCACAAAATAATTTTTACCTGATCATCTTCAATTTACCCCCCATTCGGGCTCAGGCATCGCCACCAGTGATCCCCCGACCTCGAGCCTGAAACCCGAGTACCCAGCCCTGGGCGCGACATCCCCTTTCTGGCGTCACGAACAGGATCTCATGCCCGATGCTACCGGATACTGTGTGCCATGATTTGAACTGTGTTGTGTGACTGTTAAACTAAGCCGCCATTACTGCATCACAGAGCGGGAAGAAAGAGGGCGTGTCGGCCTGTAGAGCGCAAAATCAAAATCCGCCCCTCACTCTGCCGAGTCCATCCGAAGCGCCGCAGCCTCATCCGGAAACTCCCGAACTGATTAACTGTTTAACAGATGGCTATAATTCATTAGGAGGGGCCCCGAAACTGTCTGCCTCCTCCAGCAATGATGATAGTACCTTCGCTGACCCAGTGAATTACCCCGAAGCGGCCATGGCTGCATCTAGTAGCACCGTCAGCTCACCGTAGCCCCGATCATGCCAATCTCACTCCCGTACATCCCGGGTGCCAAGTGGTTGTCCCAGTATGATGGCCATCCTGATATGTTAACGGTCTTCAGAAGAAAAATCACTAGCGTCCTGGATATGTATGGAATGACCGGTCAGCAGCGTGTTGCTGTGGTACTCGGACAGTTAATTGGTGCAGCAGAAAAAGAAAGTGACTCCTAGTGCGCTGCTGAACGGGGATCAGTGATTGTAATATTTGACAAATTAAGAGCTACTTTTGAGGAATGTGATGAGGCTGATATACACATGCGCTTCCATCACTGCTACCAGAGGCCAGGGGATGACATCAGAACCTATGCCTGGCATCTGGAAGAAGCGCTGCGAGCCCTTAAACATGTCAGCCCTGCCAGCGTGCCTAATGAAAATAAACTATTGATTGAGCAATTCATCAGGGGACTGCTATCCCCCGAGGACAATAAGACTTTGCGTTGGTGGTTTCTAAGCCACCTGGAAGCTGACTTTAACACTTTGAAGGACATGACCATAAAGGAGTTGCGGCCAGTGGAGATCCATGAAGCTGCTATCCGGCGGTGGTGCAGTGGTGAGGCGCAGGCTACCCCAATACCAGTACTCTTACCTGCGGCTGCACACAGCGTACAGTCTGCTCAGCCTGACAAATATGCACCAGATGAGTAAAACTTAAACAAGGTTATGGAATCTCTGCAGCTGCAGCAGGACCTCAGCCTGCACCAAGACCACAGCCCAGACCTCAATCACTGATCCAACTTGCTGATAGTCCAGAAGATGTACTGTGGATGAGAGCGAGGCAAGCTACAGCGCACAGAGGAAGAACTACCGACCGCTACAGCTCCACTGGGGAGCCCATCTGCCGTCTCTGCAACCATACTGGCCACATCGCTTGAAGCTGTCCTTCAAATGGGCAGTCCCTGGGGGCTGGGACCAAACCTCAGGAGTAACTCAACAGGGCCCGGCTGCCTGGTACAAGACTTTCATCGGACAACGACCATTCCTGTCCATTGTACTGGATGGCTTCCCAACACCTGCTCTACTAGATACCGGGTCGCAGGTGACTACCATTCCCTATATCAGTGTTTCCCAACTCCAGTCCTCAAGGCACACCAACAGGTCATGTTTTCAGGATTTCCTTAGGATTGCATAGGTGATAATTTAATCACTTGCACATGGGATAATTCCATCATCTGTCTAATGATAAGGAAATCCTGAAAACATGACCTGTTGGTGTGCCTTGAGGACTGGAGTTGGGAAACACTGCCCTATATCCTTTACAAAAAGTACTGGGCTGATGCAGATTTGAAACAGCCCACCCTAGACTTCCCCCTCAATGCATCCAACAATGAACCAATCACTGTGATGGGGGTCCAGGAAGTGCCAATAAAGCTGAGGAGGGTGGAATTGCAAGACCAAGGGGTTATAGTAGTGGCAGAAGCAAGTAATGCTAATGATCCTTATGTATTTCTTGGTACTAATGTTGTTAGTAATTGCATGGGAGAAGTGTTGTCTTTGCTTCAACGGATTGCAGATACTGCTAAGCAGGGCCAGTTTTAGGCAAAGTGAGACCCTGGGCAAAAGGTTAAAGTGGTCCCTAAATGCTCACATATTGCACCAGAAAGAAGATGGGAATGCAGGTGTGTAACGGTCCGCGCTGCTCCAGGCTCAAAAAAATCACCAAAGAGTCAAATTTTCCTTAAGCAGATTTCCAAGCTTTATTCTCCTTCCTCCTACATGTTTCGGCGCCTATCCTGGCACCTTCATCAGGGATATTCAGGATAGGCGCCGAAACGCGTAGGAGGAAGGAGAATAAAGCTTGGAAATCTGCTTAAGGAAAATTTGACTCTTTGGTGAGTTTTTTGAGCCTGGAGCAGCGCGGACCATGACACACCTGCATTCCCATCTTCTTTCTGGATTTCACCACTGGTTAGTGGTCGGTGGAGGTCTTGCAGCAGCTCTTGATTGCTTCACGCTTTCAAACCAGTTGTGGGGATCACAACTGCACCAGGTGAGTGGCTTCATTACACCACCCTGATTCACAGTGTCACTAGTGATAGGGCACTATTGCTCCTCTTGTCCCCCACCCCTTTTATATTTTCCACATATTGCACCGTCACACTCAGACATTTCGGTTACATGTACAAGCGCTGAATTCAGATTGGTGAATGAGCGCGATCTATAATATTCAAGTCATTCAACGCTTGTTTCCGGTCTTTTTACACAGGATGATGAAGAATGATGTGTGCAGAACAATCACCGGTAGAGCAATCTGCCCCTACAGTATCATGTTATCGGCAGCACTTCTGCAGTTTGCAGCAGGGGATGTTCTGTAGAGAGCAAAGATTTTTGTTCCTCCATAAACAATCCAATCACCCAATGATGAGCCGCATTTTGCACGTTTGTTGATTGCCGACATGTTTATGCCTAGGAACTCTCATCTGTGCTGGTGGGATTTATAAATGTGGATGTTACATACACATAACACACGGTATGTGATACAAACACTGTATATTACATGTATACACCGAACACGCACACATAGACACACACATCCATTCCCATCATTGTCTGTGTCATACAGGACGGCTCCTCCAGGGAGAGTCGCTCTTTCTCATCTCTCATCCTCTGAGCATGAGATCGGGATTGTGAACACAGGACTCCTTATATTGATTAAAAATGACCTACAAGTGTTTAACAAAATAGGATTTACAAACTGGAGATTCAGTAAGGAAAATGTTTCCATAGGATCATCTACTTAAATGTCATCTTTAACAAAGATCTGCTGTATTCTTCATGTTATCAAAAAAAATACATTTGAATTAAGCCCCATCCTGGTGTCTTGTCTTGTTCTGGGGTCACGAGTGGAAATATTGATCTTAAAGGGAACGTGTCAGGTGGTTTATGTCCCCCCAGCTATCAGTGTCTGTAGCTGCAGCTTTATAATACCAGTCTAATCATCCCTGTCTGAGCTCAGAGTGTAATGTGAAAGGTGAAAAAAGCATTTATACACTTGACGATGCTATGAGGGATACCTCTGTCTTACCTTAATTATAAACTCCCCTCCCCCCTCCTTCCTTGTAATGCAAACCCATAAATAAAAGACATACTACATATGTTGGACGAATGGCCACAGCTTTATTTAACAAGTATATATATATCTTTACGCGGCTCCCCATGCCGCCCCCTTTTAATACAACTATAACAACTATAACCGATATATATATATACATAACACAACCATAACCTAAAAACCGATAGGTCCGTCCCAGAAGCAACCATTATTTTATCCCCTGGCCGTATCCTCAAACCAGCCCAGGGACCACCTCGGCCGTGACCAACCGACCCAAGGTGTGAGGTATCAACGTTCCATCGTTAAATACCCCTTCCCCGAACCTGCAGGACCTACACCCACAAGTTCCCAAATTCTTTTACGAAGCCACTACCATGAATGACTTCGTACCACCACGAAATATTGGTACTCCCAGCCTCTGGAATCGGACCTATTCCCCCGCTGTGACAAACATTGTAATACAAATTTTTTTTTTTTTTTTTTTTTTCTTGTATCAACCTTCGAATTTGGTTTTCTCTCTTTTATTTATTTATTTACTTGTTTTTTTTTTTGTTTTTTTTTTTTTTAATTGTCTTCATCAAAAAATAAAAAAAAAAAAAAAAAAAAAAAAAAAAAAATAACAAACAAACCACAAACATATAGGCGGGTGGGCGGGACACCAGGATCTGGCACCGTCCAGCGAAGAGGAGGTACCCAAACCCTGCCCCCTTTATATACCCTCTCACAGCCCGTCCCCCCCCCAATCCTTTCCTCCAAACCCCACTGTTCCCCTTTTCAACCAATCCCTTAAGGCCAGGTTTGTGCCCTGTAATCCTACACCTATTAACCCTTTCAGCCCTCCAGTCCCCTCCAGCTCGTCATGGGCTTATTCGCCCTTATAGGGCTCTTTGGCCTTTCTTGACGATGCTATGAGGGATACCTCTGTCTTACCTTAATTATAAACTCCCCTCCTCCCTCCTTCCTTGTAACGCAAACCCATAAATAAAAGACATACTACATATGTTGGACGAATGGCCACAGCTTTATTTAACAAGTATATATATATCTTTACGCGGCTCCCCATGCCGCCCCCTTTTAATACAACTATAACAACTATAACCGATATATATATATACATAACACAACCATAACCTAAAAACCGATAGGTCCGTCCCAGAAGCAACCATTATTTTATCCCCTGGCCGTATCCTCAAACCAGCCCAGGGGACCACCTCGGCCGTGACCAACCGACCCAAGGTGTGAGGTATCAACGTTCCATCCCCGAACCTGCAGGACCTACACCCACAAGTTCCCAAATTCTTTTACGAAGCCACTACCATAAATGACTTCGTACCACCACGAAATATTGGTACTCCCAGCCTCTGGAATCGGACCTATCCCCCCGCCACAGACCGGCCACATGAGCCCTTATGTGGCCCGGGCCCTCCACACACCCATGGCCTGTTCCAAACCATCCCGCACTCCCAGCATCCACAAATCTAAACCAATGTCAGTAAGATGTACACCATCTTGCCGTAAATATTGATCAACTGACTCTTCCAACTCTCTGTGCCGTACTACCAAACCTCCATTTCTGGCAACAAACCGACCAATCGTCCTATTCAACTTAATGCGTGCTTTATTAATCCGATCGACCGACCTGGCAAAACGCCAATTTTTTCGCGCCACTATGTCGGACCACACAATAATTAGACCCGGGAATTCTCTCCACAACCGCAACAAATCCAACTTAATCTCCCTCTTCAGGTCTCTGGCTGTCCTCACCCCCAAATCATTCCCTCCCACATGCAAGACAAGGATGTTGGGGTCCTGATCCACCCTGGCATAATACGCGACTTCCGGGAGCACTCTCCCCCACGTCATCCCACGTACTCCAATCCATTTTACCCGCGCATCCTCTCTTGCCAGTCCAAGCTGTCTGCCCTCCGGACGTGCGTCCGCACGTATCGCTCCCCAATAAACGTAGGAGTGCCCGAGGATCCAGACCAAACACGCACCTATAAAATAAACACCATTAACGAAAAACACCAACCTGGCATACAATAGTTAACTCCCCCATTTTAACAACAACTACTTCCCCCCACACACATTCAGTGCTGAATTCCCGTCAATAAATGAGGCTGCACATAAAGTCGAAAACGAGAGGATTCCCATTTCCCAATCTGACGGATCAATTCATCACTCAACCCCCATCTAGAAGCCTCCGTCGCCGCCCCTATCCGAAAGGAATGCGACCCATACTCACTTGGCATCTCTCCCAACCGTGCCAAGCAAACTTTTAACACTGATACAAACTGAAATTTAGACAATGATGACCCATCCTCATGTCGTAAGAAGGACCCTGGGTATCCTCCACGCAGCCGCACAAAACCCGCCACCTGCAAAACTGGACACAACTGATGTCCCGGTATACCATACATCACCACCAAGCGTCCTCGACCCAACTGATCCGTTTTGGAGCGACGCAACTTACACTCCACCCGATCATCCGTAATCACCACATCCCCGAACAAAAGACCTCCTGACACATGCTTCGCTGGACTAACCAATTCACTAATGCGAAACGCCCCAAAAAACGCCAAAACAAATGCAACCATAAACAATTTCTGTTCATACCGGGAGGAACACACCTCACCCAAACTGCGCACCAACCGTTCTAGCAATTGAAATGAAATCGGCCTCCTGGTGTCACGGGCCCTCGCCCCCTTCTTAAAACCCTTCATGGCCTGCCGAACCAAAAAATCCTTCGTTGCATCTTTGACCCCTTGCAACTTGAACCAAAATGCTAGAGCGGACAACCTGTGTCCCATCGCTGACACTGACCGGCCTGCCGCGAAATCTCCGCTGACAAACGACAACACCCCAAAAACCCTGCCTTCGTAGCCTGGCCCAAATAATCCGTCTCGCTCCCATTCCTCCCATTCCTGCCAAACCAACTGATATCGGCACCAAGTAGCCTCGGTCACCGATCTCCTGATCCCTTCATAAGCTAAACTGATACCAGATCCCACAACCAATCGGGACACTGCTCTCCCTCCTCGTCTGCTCCTGGCACCAGGCTCCGGAACCTGCAAAACTGAAAACGGGACAGCGCATCAGCTACCTCATTTTCCACGCCCGGCACATGCTTCGCCACCACGCAGATGTTAAAATCTAAACAACGCAGCACTAGATGTCGCAACAACTCCACTACCGGTGGTGATTTTGCAGAAAGAGTATTGATGGAATGAACCACAGCCATATTATCGCAATGCAAGCAAACCTTCCTGTCTGCAAAGTCTGAACCCCACAACTCCACCGCCACCACGATCGGGAAGAGCTCCAGCAAAGCCAAGTTTTTAACCAACCCCTTCTCTCGCCATAACTGTGGCCACTCACCCACACACTCCAATGATTCCGAAAAATCGCTCCAAAGCCTGCAGCTCCCGCCGCATCCGTAAACAACTCCAACTGCCTATTGGACAACACCTTGCTCATCCATAATGTCTTCCCATTGTACCTGTCTAAGAAGGAGTCCCAAACAACCAAGTCCCCTTTCATCACCCTAGTCACCCTGACAAAGTGATTCGGAGATGTGACACCCGCAGTCGCACTTGCTAATCTCCTGTTGAAAATGCGCCCCATCGGCATAATGCGACAAGCGAAATTCAGCTTCCCCAACACTGACTGCAACTCCCTCAACCTCACCTTCTTAGCCGAAATTAATGCTCGGACCGACTCCTTCAAATCAACTAACTTCCCCTCTGGCAGCCGGCACTCCATGGCCACCGTATCAATTTCAATGCCCAAAAAACACAAAACAGTTGCTGGCCCTTCCGTTTTTTCCTTTGCCAAAGGAACACCAAAACTGCTCGCTATCCTCTCCAAGGTAAACAGCAACAATGAACAAACCGATGACCCCGCAGGCCCTACACATAAAAAGTCATCCAGATAATGAATCACAGAGTGCACCCCTGCAACATCCCGAACTGCCCATTCCACAAAAGAACTAAATGCTTCAAAATACGCACACGAAATGGAACAACCCATGGGCAGGCAAC
Organism: Allobates femoralis; assembly: GCA_033576535.1. Taxonomy (NCBI): domain Eukaryota; kingdom Metazoa; phylum Chordata; class Amphibia; order Anura; family Aromobatidae; genus Allobates; species Allobates femoralis. The sequence goes on along the minus strand of JARQOC010000008.1, from coordinate 96,109,489 downwards.
AATCTACATAAAACTCCTCTTCCCACATGCACCCCAACAAATGAAAGCTATCCGGATGAACAGGAAGCAATCGAAATGCAGCTTCTACATCCAATTTCGCCAACAATGCTCCCCGTCCCGCAGCTCTCACCAACTCCAAGGCTCTGTCAAACGAAACATAACAAACTGCTGACAGATCGGGTGAGATCCCATCATTAACCGACAACCCGGCCGGGTAGGATAAATGATGTATGAGCCGGAATTTATTCGGCTCCTTCTTGGGTACCACCCCCAATGGCGAAATCCTAAGATTAGGAAGTGGAGGGTCCTTGAACGGACCCGCCATCCTACCTAATTCCACCTCCTTGAATAGCTTTTCTTTCACGACCTCCGGATGCTCCTTAGCGGACCTCAAATTACCCGGGCGAAAAACGGGGGCATCAGGATCAAACGGGATCCTAAAGCCATCAGCAAAACCTCGCCGCAACAACTCCGCTGCCTGTACATCCGGGTATCTATTTAAATAGGGAAGCATCGCCTCTACCTTCACTGGCGTCCTCCCTCTTTCCAGCACCCTCACCTGCCTTCCCCTTTCCTTTTTTAAAACACCTGGCAGAAGGGTGGTTACCTCCACAGCCGGAGCACTCGTGCTTGAACCGGCATGACGCCCCAAACTTGCAGTGCCCCTCATTATACTGCCAACAAGCCCCCTTCTTTTGTCCCGCCGAGGACCCACCGCTTGTGCCCGGGCTCCCGGCGCCCCCACGAAAGGGCTGAGCCGGAGCCGTCATGAGCCGCATCCACAAGGAAATATCCTTGTGATCCCACCTGATTCCAGCCCGCAGAGCTTTCCGTTGCCGGAACTGCTCATCATATCTTAACCAACCCAAGCCTCCATACACTCTGTACGCCTCCCCTATCGAGTCCATATAACCGAAAAGAGCGGAGCAATGCTCCGGCTCCTTTTCCCCAATGACACTAGCCAGAATGGCAAAGGCTTGTAGCCAATTAGTAAAGGTCCTGGGGATCAATCTATATCGCCTCTTTTCCTCATCCTCCTTTTCCTTTTTGGAGTCGCTCGGCTTAATTTTATCTAAATTAAACTTTTCTAACGGAAGCAGGGAAAATATTTCCACGTACTCCCCTTTCCAGATTTTTTCCCTCACCTCCTTCTTCAAATGGGTCCCAAGCGGACTTTCGAAGCACACATACACTTCGCTCCGCGCCCTATCGTCCAACCGCACTAACTCCTCTTCCTTCTCCTTTTCCTTGTCTACCGCCCCATCCGACTCGGCCGCCACCTCCGCTACCTGTGACACTGCCACCGCAGCTGCGACCCCAGCCGCCACCCGCCCTGTCCTCCCGTGTCGCCACCACCGGCTGTGCCACCCCAGTGGGGCCCACCCAAGCTCCCGCCGGAGTCCCCGATCCGGACGCTGCCGAACCCTCTGCTACCCACCCTTTTAACACACCTAACAACTGCCCCCAAAACTCCGGCCCAGGTAACCCGGCTAATTGCCCACTCGGACCCACAACCCGATCACTCGGCCCCACCACTGCCAACGTGCCCCCACAACCCGCAACATTCAATGCATTAGACGATCTCTCACCCGGCTGCCTCTGAGACGGTCGCGGAACAGCCGTATCCCGCGGTTCTTGTCGACTCTCCTCCTCTCCGGACGCAGCCGACAGTTGTCCTTCCTCTTCGGAATCCGTAGCGCTGCTGGCAGCCTCAGGGGAGACCAGCAGAGGGACAGCCAGCTCCTGGCGGCCGTCAACCCCCACGGTCACCGCACCCTGATCCGCACGTCGTGCCCTGCTGGTTCGCTTCCTCTTCTTCCGGCGTGGCGCCTTGCTGCCACTGGACCTTGCTGGCTCCTCAGATATCCCCACTGGTCTCCCTCCCTGCCGACTGCAGGAAGGCCGTACAGTGTCCATTGCCTGCCGGGTACGCCCTCCAGCACGATCCCCACTGGAGGGAACCGTCACCAAGGTGCGCAGACTATGCCCCTGCCGACCACAGGAGCTCACATCCTCTCCTCCCAGGCTGCCGTCCTCCATTCCTCCAGTGATCCGTCCTGTCTGCAGCCGATCCCGTCCCTTGCTGCTCCCCTGCGGTCTGCAGGGAGTGTCCTCCATATTCCCCTCAAGCTGGGCACCTCCCCCGGCCCGCACGTCACCGGGGGCTGCCGTAGAACGGGTCCGGGGCCTTGCAGACCGCAAACCGGAAGTAGATCTCTGTGTAGCTCCGCCCACTTCCGGTTCGCGGGTTCCATGGCGCGGATTCCTCCCGGTGCTTGGGGAGAGCCCAGGAGGCATCGGACGGCTCCCCAGTCCCAGAGGGTCCCCAAGGGGGCTCCTAGATCGTCTCCTCTCCCCCACAGGGGAGTAGCGCTCCGGCGGCCGTGACCGCCGAGCGCGCAGTTCAGGCCCGGGTGCAGGAATAGGCACCGCCGGGCGGGGAGCAAACACAGCTGCCAGCTGCTCCCGCAGGACATCAACTCCAAGGACCTCAGAGGCCCCTCGCACCATCTCCAATAATGCAGCCAGGTCGGCCATCGCAGAGCAGGAGCTGCAGCACACACCAGGATCTGGCACCGTCCAGCGAAGAGGAGGTACCCAAACCCTGCCCCCTCTATATACCCTCTCACAGCCCGTCCCCCCCCCCAATCCTTTCCTCCAATCCCCACTGTTCCCCTTTTCAACCAATCCCTTAAGGCCAGGTTTGTGCCCTGTAATCCTACACCTATTAACCCTTTCAGCCCTCCAGTCCCCTCCAGCTCGTCATGGGCTTATTCGCCCTTATAGGGCTCTTTGGCCTTTATTACATTTCAGTCCCCACCTTGGAGGAGGGAGACTGTCTGGCAGGATAATAATGTGTTTAGCCGGGTGTTTACCTTAGTCCCTCTTCGGTTATCAACCTAATGAGGTTTCTGGTCAAATCATAAATTTAGCAAGAAATATTAAGGGGATAAAACTTAACATTTAATTCAATCTTTTAAAAGACTAGATTGTCCATAAAATCCACACAAGTAGCAACTACACCATGTGCATTTGTAACACCAGTGATTTTTTTAAAATAAACCTTTATCTCTAGCAAAGGTCTATCCAGGTTGTACATACCCAGTGAACCTTAAATTCAAGATCACTAGTTTCAACCAGCCTATATATGTCTGGGTTTCAGGTATCCTTTCCTTTAAATCCCATACATGGTACTCAACCCAGCATATATCTATGTGTCAGGAACAAAAACAGTTTAACCCACTTCCCTCATATAAATGGAAAGCTCTCACTGGGTCTTCCTGAAGTCACATATACTTTAGGCGGCCGTCAGACGCTACAATACCGTGAGCGATATCGTTAGGATCACGTGCACGCGCGATCGCTAACAATATCGCTCACATCGCTGGTGAGATGTCACACAGACAGACTCACCAGTGATGTGGACCAGCGAGATCGCTGGTAACTATGGTACACATCGGGTTACTAGGCGCTGCGCGGCGCTTAGTAACCCGACGTTTACCACAGATACCATCTCCCAGCATAGGCTCTGCCGCTGGGAGATCGTTCATCGTGGTGTCACACACCACGATGAAGCAGATTGTTAAATCATTCATCGCTAGATATGAGCTCCGGCTCTCATATCTGCGATCTAGCGATCAAGTGATTTTACATTGTAAAATCGCTTGATCGCATGTAACGATGCACAAACGATATCGCTTAAGCGATCAAAAAGCAGATCGCTTAAACGATATCGTTTAAGATATTGCAGCGTGTGACGGCCGCCTTAGAGTCATTATTTGACTGATTATCCATTTGCCAGTGACAATCATATCATTTGATAACAAAATGCTCTTTTGTACAATTAAAAGGATATAAGTGAAGGAATCCCGCTTTAAACCTGTTAGGGAATAAAAGAGAGAGCTTGTATATCAACAAGCCTATTGTGAAGGTGGGAGGTACAGTTTAGTGTTTTAAGACTGCCTCCCTGTAGCTCCATGTCACTGGAGGAGTGGTTGAGAGCCCTAATACACTCCCATGTGAGTTCAGTAAGTAGAAAGGAGGTGGAACGCAAGCTTGCGTTTCACAATGCTAGTCCGACCGGAAATTGACGCACGTGCGATGACGCACGAGCGTCACTTCCGGGGGCGAGGCACATCACATGCGTTTATAAAGCGCGGCAGAACACCGCGGCGATGTGCTCTAGCGTTTTGAAGCTGAATTGGGCGATGCTGGGTAAGTGAACCTGGGGGCAGTATATACCAATTGGGCAAAGTACTGCATAAGGGGTAACCGGTGCTGTGCACCATGTGGGACCCAGAACAGATATTTATTGTATCTTATGTCTTATTTTTAGAGACACCAATATACCACTATAGGGGGAACCTGTGAACAGGACCCCAATGACAACCATAAACCTATATCCCCTGATGAGGACCAAATCTGAAACACGTCGGGATTGGACTATGGTGGTAATATGAATGTATATTTAAGAGCCCAAATGATATGATTGTCACTGGCAAAAGGATAATCAGTCAAATAGTGACTCTAAAGTATATGTGACTTCAGGAAGACCTGGTGAGAGCTTTCCATTTATATGAGGGAAGTGGGTTAAACTGTTTTTGTTCCTGACACATAGATATATGCTAGGTTGAGTACCATGTATGGGATTTAAATGAAAGGATACCTGAAACCCAGACATATATAGGCTGGTTGAAACTAGTGATCTTGAATTTAAGGTTCACTGGGTATGTACAACCTGGATAGACCTTTGCTAGAGATAAAGGTTTATTTAAAAAAAATCACTGGTGTTACACATGCACATGGTGTAGTTGCTACTTGTGTGGATTTTATGGACAATCTAGTCTTTTAAAAGATTGAATTAAATGTTAAGTTTTATCCCCTTAATATTTCTTGCTAAATTTCTGGCAGGATAATAGTTAACTCACTATTAACTTGGATGACTAAAGGACCTGTGTGATGTAACGATCATGTGACCATAGTGGGCGGAGCTAAGCCAGCAAACGTATTATGTTCTATGAGAATGTAGCTCCGCCTATTGTAATCACATGGTTATGACATCACATTAGGTCTCCCAACATGTTCTAGCACAAGGCTGAAATGTTAACTATTAACCTGTCAAACAGTCCCCGTCCTCCCAGCTGCAGACTGACTGCCTTATTGCATAAGAAAATGTAAATGAATAAATGCTTTGTTTTCACCTTTCATATTACACTATGAGCTCAGACAGGGATGATTAGACTGGTGTTATAAAGCTGCAGCTACAGACAGTGATAGCTGGAGAAGCATAAACCACCTGACAGGTTCCCTTTAAAGGAGATTTCCAGAATTCTATAAACATGACTGATTTCTTTCAAAAACAGCGCCACCTCTGTCTACAGGTTGTATGTGATATTGCAGCTCAGCTTAATTGAAGGGAAGGGGCCTATGCTGTAATACCACATGCCACCTGTACACAGGGGTGGAGCTGTTTTTGAAAGAATGTAGTAAAGTTTTATTAATCCTGAACATCCCCTTTAATGCCTTGTAAGTTCTGCTTGATAACTGGCTACAAAAGTAGGAATTAAGGAGGTCCCCTAACTCTAATTACTCCCATCATGAACATGTGAAGATTGAAGCCTGTAGGGGGCGCTCCTGCTGCTATTATATGGCAATTACAAGGATTTTATAACTTTCACCACTGAGCGATTTTTCATTTTTGTTTTTTCCTCACCTCTTCCAAGAGCCAGAACTTTTTTATTTTTCCTTCCACATAGCCATACAAGGGCTTATTTTTTTGCAGGATGAGTTTTAGTATTGAATTACATAATTCATTCTACCACAAAATGTACTGGAGAATGAGAAAAAAATTCCAAGTGCTATGAAATTGCAAAAAAAATGTGCAATTCCACAATTTTTTTACATTTTTTTTATTTATCGTGTTAACTATATGGTAAAAGTGACTTCATAAGTTGATTATCTAGGTCACAATAAGAACATACTGAACAATTTTATTATTTCAATCATAAACCCCCCCAGAAATTTGTAAAAAAAAAAAAAAAAAAAAAAATACAAATTTGCTTTATTTGCCATTTTCCAAGACCCATGATGATTTAATTTTTGAAGATACAGGGCTATGTGAGGGCTTACTTTATATGCCCTGAGTTGACATTTTTACTGATATCATTTTGAGTCAGACACAACATTTTGATCGCATTTTATTGCATTGTATTGTAACAATGTGGTGGCCCAAAAAACATAATTCTGGCGGTTTTTATTTTTTCCCGTTACGCTATTAACCAATTGGATTAATTTACTTAATATATTTATAGCTTAGATTCTTACGAACGCAGCGATACCAAATATGTGTATTTTTTAATTTTTTTTCACTGTTTTATTGCCATTTTCAGTTCAGCTCCTTTGGGGGCCCCTAAGAGAGTGGGGGCCCTGGGCAACTGCCCAGTCTGCCGCCCCCCTCTAACACCAGCCTTGCTGCCAAGCCTGGTCAGAGGAAGGTTCTTCAGCATGAGATAAGAGCCCTCCTGCATCATCAGCAGGTAACACTTACAGGTGGTGAAATTAGTACTGCACGAGTGACAGACCCGTTTCCTATTGTAATCTCTCCAATGAGTGAAATGATGATATGGTGTCAAGCAGCTATAGGTCTGAGAGGGCAGGACTACCAGGCATTAGTGGAGCCCATCAGCACAGAGCATAGACCTACACTCTTGACAGCCAGGGGGGTGGTTGATGTACACAATGGGAGAGTACCAGTTCACATCTTAAACTGTGGCAGTGAAGAGGTCAAATTACCCAGGTATGCAACTGTTGCTAAGTTGTACACAGTAAACAACGATGAGATCCAAGCAGTGGGACCCTTACCCCAATCTGACGGGGTAGAACCTCATGATACAACAGGGCCACTGGAGGACTGGTGCCAGCAACTTCATGTCGGAACTGATACCACTTCTGTGTATGAAAAGCAAGGTGTTTACCGGGTAGTCAGAGAATTCGAACAAGTCTTTAGTAAGCATTCACTTGACTTTGGTAGGATAAAAGGGGTGCAACATCATATCCCCACAGGTACACATCCACCAATCAAAGAGTGATACAGGCCTATTCCACCTGCACACTATCAGAAAGCCAAAGAAATGTTACAGGACATGAAGGACGCAGGGGTTATACGAGATAGCTGTAGCCCTTGGGCAGCCCCATTGGTCCTAGTTAGGAAAAAGAATGGCAGTATGAGAATGTGTGTAGACTACCAGCAAATAAATTGCATAACACACAAGGATGCTTACCCGTTACCTCGCATTGAGGAATCCTTAGCTGCATTGAAGTCTGCCAATTACTTCTCTACCCTAGATCTCACTAGTGGGTATTGGCAGGTGTCCGTTGCAGAGGAAGACCGCAAGATGACGGCATTCACAACGCTGATCGGTCTATGTGAATTTAACAGCATGCCATTCAGACTATGTAATGCACCCAGAACCTTCCAGAGGTTGATGGAGAGTTGCCTGGGGCATAAGAACTTCAAGATGGTACTGCTCTACCTGGATAACGTGATTGTGTACTCCAAAACCTACGAAGCACACATAGCTTATCTAGGAGAGGTGTTTGAAGCTCTGGCCAAATATGGAATGAAGTTAAAGCCATCCAAATGCCATCTGTTAAAGGCCAGCGTTCTGTACCTGGGACACATAGTCAGTGCTGACGGAGTGACCCCCTGATCCAGACAAGGTGACAGCTATCAAGGAGCGTCCAGAACCCAAGACCTTGAAGGAAGTACGTCAATTCCTGGGCATGGTGGGCTACTATCGGAGGTTTATAAAGTAGTACACAAAGACGTCGGCTCCACTGCACAACCTCCTAGTGGGCCAACCCAAGAAGGGCAAGTCTAAGGATTCTCCCTTGGAATGGGGCAAGGAACAGGAGAGTTGTTCCAGATGATGAAGGAGGCCCTGACAGGAGAAGAGATCTTTGCTTCCCCGGACTACAACCTGCCATTCCTGCTGTATACGGATGCCAGCAATGTGGGACTAGGAGCCATCCTTTCTCATAAGCAAGAGGGCAAAGAGAGAGTGATTGCCTACACGAATAAAAAGCTACGACCCACAGAGAGGAACCTGGAGAACTACAGTTCCTTTAAGCTGGAATTCCTGGCATTAGTCTGGGTGGTCACAGAAAGATTCAAACATTACTCGGTTTGTCGGGCCCCTCGGGACGGAGTACTCGGTACCGGACCGGATGGTGCCGGGGAAGTCACGGGTGGCTTGGTCCGGACCGTGTCCCGGGCTCGGCAATAAAAGGGGATTATTTACAGGGGAATGTCAGTCGTGGCGCCACCCACTTGATGCGGCCAGTGATGGGGGCCGCCGCTGCTGCAGAACCTCCGGGGGTGATGGAGTGGCAGCGGAGATGTTATAGTTCCAGTGGGAAGAACTGTATCCCCCGGGGCAGTAAGGGTTAAGGGTTGTGGAATTGTCCAGGACACTTACTTTGCAGATGCTGCAGTATCTCTCTTCCTTGCTGGTGCTGACAGGCTTGTAGCTCTGCACGTGGGAATCTGCTGCAACCTGTATGGGAGGAATGGTCTGCAGATAGAGACTGACAAGAGAGGCCAATTCAGGGTTTTCCGTGTCTTTTACTCTCGATTCTTCAAGCAGTTTACAAGTCAGTTGCAGTTCTTACAGTTCAAGCACAGTTCTCAATACACGGGTACATTCTCCCTCTCCGGGTTCCCTTTGCTCTGCAGCCAGGCCTCTCTCTCTGTGACCCCTCACACAGTCTTTAGTGTCCTTTCCGGGCTGTCTACGATCTCCGTCTGTACGGGTGTGTGTGGTGCGCTGGACAGTATGGCGGTGACTCGGGCTTCTGTGAGTCCTAGTGCGTCACTTAGCTGCCTGTCCTTTAGGGTAGGGATCTCAATCTGAAACTCAGACCCCTCGTCGTGTTGTCTGGGGATGCCGGGTGAACTGCGGTCCCCTCTAGAGCCGACACTCTACTCAGCCCAGCCTCCAGCAGTCCTCAGGTGTGAGGCTCTACCAGGCTCTCTCCTTTCTGTTCCTTTCAGTATTCTAGGAGGGCTACTCCGCCTGCAGTCAGTGGCTTCAGCTGCTGTCTAGGGCATGGGTTCCACCGTCCCTCTCTGTCCTGTCACACTCCTGGTGGCATCAGCGTCGGATGGGCTTTCTCTCCCCTCTGGCTCACACTGGCTCAGTACGGATTCTGCGCTCCTAGGCCTTGCACTCACAGAATGTGTGTTTGTCTTTCTGTCTTTACATCTCAGCTCACTGTGGCCTACTACTTTCCTTCACTCCTCCCCCTCACTATATACTCTCAAGTCACCTGACTTCTGGTGTGCCCAACCCACTCCTCTGATCCACCACCCCTCAATCTCATAGAGCATCTAATCTCAGGGCTGGATGTAAACCTCTTCTACACGTGGGTTGTGTGGGCTGTGAGGGTGTTGGTGTGCAACAAGTGCCCTACCTGCCTGGCTGCAGTTCCCTTTGTGGCCTCCTGGACGCAGGGGCGCCACAACTGCCTACATGGATAACAATCAGCTGACCCACCTGGAGACTGCAAAGTTGAGAGCCATGGAACAGAGATGGATGGCCAGATAATCCAACTATCAGTTCACCATCAAGTACCGGGCTGGGCACAAGAATGGCAACGCCGTTGCCCTATCAAAAATTCCTCGCCTGTCGGATATGGGAGTGGATGAAGATGAGATGGAAGAAGTGGAGTTACTTGCATTCCATCAACTAAGAGTAACCCAGTGACAGTAAACCCATGACGATCCTCCTGAGAGGGTAGTGAACCTGTTATCACACTTCGGTTGGAAGGAAGTGCAAGACAGCGACCCGGCTATCAGTTTACTGAAAGGACTGATAACACATGAGTCCACAAAGCTGCCATTAAACCCTCCACCTGAAGCTGAACACCTGTGGAATGAGAGAAGCAAGCTGTTCGTCTACCAGGAGAAGCTTTGCAAAAGACACATCAATCCACGAACTCATGAGATGGTCTGGCAGATCATAGTACCATAGACAGAAGTACAGCTGGTACTGAATGCCTACCATAATCAAATTGGTCATTTCGAACGGAAGAAACTGGAGATGCTGCTTAAGGACAGGTTCTTTTGGGTTGGCATGTGTGGATCCATAGAAAGGTGGTGTAAAGACTGTGGACCCTGCAACCTCAGAAGAAACGACCTACAGAGCCAGAGGGCACCCCTCCAGTCCATAGTAACCAAACAGTCCTTGGAAATTGTAGCCTTGGACCAAGTTAGCTCCAAGCAGATCTGGTTCAACGTACGCATTGACGATTGTGGACCATTACTCCAGATTCCTGATGGTTGCCCCCGTAAAAGACCTGACAGCTGCAACAGCTGCAAGAACATTTCAGAATTTTTTCTGCAGGCCATTAGGTTATCCGGAGCAAATTCTGCTTTTGAAGCAGAGATCTTTTAAGAATTCTGTCATATGTATGGGTGTAAGAAGATCAGAACAACCCCATATCATCCACAAACCAATGGCTTATGCGATAAAATGAATAACGTGATCATAGATATGCTAAAGATATTACCCTTGGAAGAAAGAAGTCAATGGCCAGAGAAACTACCAGATTTAGTTGACATGTGCAATCATATTCCAGTAAGCCTTACAACTGTACACCCGCTTACCTGATGAGAGTGCGTATAGGAAGATTACCTGTAGATCTGGAACTCAGAGTAGTTGACCCTAAAGCAGATGCTTCTAAGTCCAACTGGAATAGAAACCGCCTAAAACAATACAGACAGGCTCAAGCGTGCGTTGAAGACAACTTGGAGAAAGCCCGAGAAAATCAAGAAAGGGACTTCAATAAAACTGCACCAGCAGAACCCATCGTACCTGGAAGTGTTGTTTTAAAAAGAAAAAGGAAGAAGCATAAGTTAGATGGTAAGTGGGAACAAGAAATCTATGTCCTATTAGACTCTGGATTTGACAACAACAAAGTGTGTCTTATCAGCAAGAATGGAGGAAAGACCACTCACACAGTGTCAAGGGATCACCTTAAAAAGTGTCCGACAGAATGGGAGACTAAGAACTTCTCAACCTAGTCTGAGGAAGAATCCAGTCCATGTGAAGAACCCAGTCCATGTGAAGAACCAAAGGAGAAAGTTATCTCAACAATCTTAGGAGATTTCTCAGAAGATTGGCCTCAGCAAGATGGAGCAATCTTAGTGCCTTTACTCAATTTCTACCAGCCCCAAGAAGAAGTACAAAGAAGTCAGGAAGAAATACCCGTTGCAAGAGAATCCGAGGATGCTGCAATCGGTGCACCTGCTAGCCCTGTAGTGAGACTAAGGCCACACAGACGTTTACCTGATTTACCTTAAAAACGCCCTTCATTAAATACATCACCTGAGACGTTGACACCCGTAGTGCGCAGATCTAATAGAAGCACACAAGATCAACCCCAGTCTAGATATCGAGAGTGGGCACAATAAAAGTGTAAAGCCATACATAGTGAAAGGTAACTCGTAAATAGCAGCACTTGTAAACATGTAAATAGTTGTGTACAGAAGAGTGGAGTAACTGGGCCCAGTTCCATGCACATTAAGTTAGGAACAGAAAGTGCCTGCGGTTGGGGGGGGGTACTAGGTCTCCTAAGCTGAAACACCCATAGGAAAAAGTTTGATTTAAAAATGTGTTTTATTGAAAGATGTGGACTTTGAAAGACTTTTCCCTTTTTCTTATCCAAAGCATACAGAGACTTTACTGTGTAGACTCTTTGAACTGAACCTTTTCCTTGGAACCTTGGAAAAGGACCCTGGTCACAGGACTGGTTGTGACTAGTGATGGGCGAATCCTAAATTACTCGGAATCGCTTGACTCTAGCGAGTCCGAGCCCAGGACTCGCTACTCGTTGCGAGTCTAGCGAGTCCAATGTTAATGAATGGGGAAGCGAGTAATAGCGAGTAGTGTGAGATTTACAAATCGCAGATGTGTCTCGGAAGCTTCAGCCTGAAGCAATCCGAGTTTTGTCATTTATTTGCATTGGACTCGTTTACTTTGTAAGTAATCGCTGGGAAACTCGCACAGATAAGAGAAGAGTCCTGTCTGCTCTGTGCAGCTCCAGGGTCCTAGAGCCCGCCTGCTGCCTGATGTAGCAGTGCTGAGATTGTTCTCAGTCTGCTCATTCCCTGTTTACAGACATGAATGTCTGTGCACAGAGATGATGTAGCAGTGCTGAGATTGTTCTCAGTCTGCTCATTCCCTGTGCATAGACATCTATATCTATACACAGGGGATGTAGCAGAGAGGACATCGCGTTTTGGACTGCGTCGGACGGAAGAGGATTTTTTTAATTAAAGATGGAGTCCCTAATGGCTTTTTTTTTTATTTCTAATAAAAAAATTTCTCTGTGTTGTGTTTTTTTTTAAAACAATTTAATAGAAATTCATGGCGGTCATGTCTAATATTGGCGTGACCACCATAAATTTCGGGCTTAGGGCCAGCTGATAATACAAAGCTGGCCCTAACCTCTTTTACCCAGCGTGCCACCGCCACCAGGGCCGCTGGAAGAGCGGGGTTCAGCGCCAGAGGATGGCGCTTCAATGAACGCGCCATCTTCTGGAGCGGCTGCGGGCTGCAATTTGCAGCGGGGGGTGCCCAGAAAGCTTGGGCATCCCTGCGCTGCGGATTCCAGCCCCCAGCTGCTTAGCTGTACCTGGCTAGACATAGAAATTGCGCGGAGCCCCACGCATTTTTTTGACTCCGACTCCGAGACGACTCCGACTCCGAGACGACTCCGACTCCGACTCGACTCCGAGACGACTCCGACTCCGACTCGACTCCGAGACGACTCCGACTCCGAGACGACTCCGACTCCGAGACGACTCCGACTCCGAGACGACTCCGAGACGACTCCGACTCCGAGACGACTCCGACTCAGACGACTCCGAGACGACTCCGACTCCGACTCGACTCCGAGACGACTCCGACTCCGAGACGACTCCGACTCCGAGACGACTCCGAGACGACGACGACTCCGAGACGACGACGACTCCGACTCCGACTCGACTCCGAGATGACTCCGACTCCGACTCGACTCCGAGACGACTCCGACTCCGAGACGACTCCGACTCCGACTCCGAGACGACTCCGACTCCGACTCCGAGACGACTCCGACTCCGAGACGACTCCGACTCCGACTCGACTCCGACTCCGACTCCGAGACGACTCCGACTCCGAGACGACTCCGACTCTGAGGCGACTCCGACTCTGAGGCGACTCCGACTCTGAGACTCCGACTCTGAGACTCCGACTCTGAGGAGACTCCGACTCCGAGACTCTGACTCTGAGCCTCTGACTCTGAAATTCATTAAATAATAAAAAAAAAAAAATGCGTGGGGCTCCGCGCAATTTCTATGTCTAGCCAGGTACAGCTAAGCAGCTGGGGGCTGGAATCCGCAGCGCAGGGATGCCCAAGCTTTCTGGGCACCCCCCGCTGCAAATTGCAGCCCGCAGCCGCCCCAAAAGATGGCGCGTTCATTGAAGCGCCATCCTCTGGCGCTGAATCCCGCTCTTCCAGCGGCCCTGGTGGCGGTGGCACGCTGGGTAATAAAGGGGTTAATACCAGCTTTGTTATACAAGCTGGTATGAAGCCCGAGATTCTTAATGTCAGGCCACGTTTGACCCAGCCACTAAGAATCTCCAATAAAGGGTTAAAAAAACACAACACAGAGAAAATTTTTTATTTGAAATAAAAAAAAAAGCCATTAGGGACTCCATCTTTAATTAAAAAAATCCTCTTCCGTCCGACGCAGTCCAAAACACGATGTCCTCTCTGCTACATCCCCTGTGCATAAATATAGATGTCTATGCACAGGGAATGAGCAGACTGAGAACAATCTCAGCACTGCTACATCAGGCAGCAGGCGGGCTCTATGACCCTGGAGCTGCACAGAGAAGACAGCTGGACTCGGCTCGCAAAGAAACAGCAGTTACTTTGCGAGTTTCCCTGCTATCACTGGCACAGTAGCCAGTGATTACTCGCACGAGTCTAATGCAAACAATGGCAATCCTAGTTTTGTCAGCGTTTCTGACAAAACTAGGATTGATATTGATTTGCATTGGACTCGTGCGAGTAATCACTGGGAAACTCGCAGAGTACCGAGTCCTGCGAGTCCCTTACTACTCGGCGAGTAACGAGTCCTAGCGAGCAGATTCGCCCATCCCTAGTTGTGACAACAAACTTCTTTTTAAAAGCCAGCGATCAATGGACTAGCACCGTATGGACTTTACCTGTTTTTGCCATTTTGCAGTGCTTTTTTGTAAATTTTTCTATTTTGAGACTCTGTACATAATTTACTAGTTACTAATGTTGAAAAATGTTATCCCTTTTGTTGAAAAAAAAAGTCTCAGTCCCGGAGTACTGATGTTACTTAGGGGAAAATGTGGTGCCCTGCTCACACAGGTAGCCACAGGCTTCCCTAGTGCACAGCTGGATTTCCACAGTAGGTACCACTTACATGCAACATCTTCCGCCCCAACTCAGTAGGGGAGTACCACTTGCTGACCTTAGGCGAGCTCCCCTATAAATACTAGTGCTTGGGGAGGAGTTAGGTAGCGTGTGCAGACACTAGGAGAGCTGCAAAGTCATCCTGGTGCTTGGTGCCGTGCTAGGCCCAAACCAGAGACCCGGAGTAGCCCTTCTGCTTTCCAGCTAGGCCCAGGAGTGGGGTCGGAAGGCAAGGATGACAGACAGCCGTGGGAACAGAGGAACCAGTGGAGGTTTGCCCAGCTAACAACCGGACTTCGGGGATCCACACCTGCAGGAGCGCTTTAGGCCCCGCAGAGAACCCCATCACACCATGGAGACTTCAGTCACCTGGTCCCTCTGTGTACTCTATAAAAGGGAACCAGACACCGTAGTGAGGAGAGGATAGCGGTGATCATCGAGGGTAACCCGCAGACCATGCATGAGGAGAGAGAGGAAGAGGGAAGAGAGGAGGCCAGCCAAGTTATACACGGGCAGGGCTTCAGCAACAGGGGAGAGAACTTAATGAGGCCTTACACGCACTTGCTGTGGAAGTTCACAGTGCTTCTAGTCACCTGTTAGTGCTCTGGATGAATTACCTGCAAGTTCCACCAGTAAAAAGGTAAAGAGACACTCATCGGCGTGTGTGCGTTTTTCCTCCCCGCTCCTCTGTTCCGTAGAGACTGCTAGACTGCTTATGCCCTGGCCCCAGCCCTCCTCCAAACCGTTCACTTAACGCTGCCCCAGAGGTCCAGCTTCACCTGTAGAAAGCTATACCACCTAGCCGCAATACCAACGCCCTCCGGAGGACTGGGGCGGTGCTGGTGACCCCTTACCAGGTACTTCAGGTGGCGTCACGAAATAACTTTTATCTGATCATCTTCAATTTACCCCCTAATAGTTGTCCCCCCAGGGTCACGGGCTCAGGCATCGCCACCAGTGATCCCCCCGACCTCGAGCCTGAAACCCGAGTACCCAGTCCTGGGCGCGACATCCCCTTTCTGGCGTCACGAACAGGATCTCATGCCCAATGCTACCGGATACTGTGTGCCATGATTTGAACTGTGTTGTGTGACTGTTAAACTAAGCCACCATTACTGCACCACAGAGCGGGAAGAAAGAGGGCGTGTCAGCCTGTAGAGCGCGAAATCAAAATCCGCCCCTCGCGGGTAACGTTCTCGCAGTGACGCTCAAAACGCGTCAGGCGGAGGGTCTGCGTACCCATATTCATATGTAGCTTATGAAGAAAAAGATAAAAATTTAAATGCATGGAGAAGCCTGTGGTGCCAGATCTTCCTTTTGCTGATTTCGTTCAGGTGGTGCCGGCTGCCTGGTCCAGGCACTCATTCTAGGAGCAACACGCTGGATTGAAACACTATTCCCTTCCCTGCTCCTTTACTTACATGAAACTCGAGTACCCAGCCCTGGGCACGACATTGGGCCTGCCCGGGATTTTACAGTGACCATGGCACGTGGTTCTCTCAAGTGCTGTATTTTTTGCTTTATAGGATGCACCGGATTATAAAACACACCCCCAAAGTTGGTGAAGGAAAAGAAAAAAAAAGTTTAATGTTAAATGGGGTTCGTCTTACAATGCCAGTGTTTATCTTACAAATCATATATATGTCCTTCATAGCCCCCTCATCCTGGAACATGGTTCTTCACCCAGGGATGTAGCCTCCCATCCTCAATATGGTCCCCTTATATTGGATATAGCCCCCTTGTGCTGGCACAATGCCCCCCTGTGATGGCATATAGTCCCCCTGTGATGGCACATGGCCCCCTTTGATGGCACACGGCCCCCTGTGATGGCACACATCCCCCATTGATAGCACACATTCCCCATTGATGGAACACGTCCCCATTGATTGCACATGTCCCCCATTGATGACACAATTCCCCTAGTGCTGGCACATGTCCATCATTGATGGCACACATTCCCCATTGATGTCACATATCCCCCATTAATGGCCCTGGGCTGGATCCATGGCCCCCCTATGACAGCACATAGCCAGCCTATGCGGGATTTGGCCTCCCCATCAACTCTGTATGCCCCCCCCATACTGCTGCCCATACTAAATTAACAAACCACTCTTTACTTATCCTCCGACGCTGTCCTCTGTGGCTCCCTGCTTGTCGCTGAGCCGTACTTCCTGATTCTGGGGGAAGGCGGTCATGTGATTGGCACAGCAGAGTGACATCATCACTGCACGCTTGGGGAGGCATACAGAGTGATGGGAAGCCATATCCAGCATGGGGTGTGACTGCAGGCAATGAAATATGCCTGTTCCCGTGTTCATACCTTTCAGCAGGTGCAGAGCATATTACATGAGGCTAATGAGTGAGAGCACGTGACTTTCCACTGCCTCCTTTAGCCCGCAGCCAGCCCTCCCCAGCTCTCGGACACGCTCCAGAGCCACCCCCACCCTTGCCTGCATTATATAGTCAGTACATTCAGATTATAAGACGCACCCCCCACTTTCCCACAAAATTTGGAGAACAAAAGTGCATTTTTAATCCGAAAAATATGGTATATAATATTACACACACCTCTCAAATTAATTACAATGAATTGTGGGTTGCTGGTCTGTCACATACAAATCAGGCGGCACTCCATTGTAGTAGATAACAGCATTTCTTTACTTGGCATCAACTTGTTAACAGATACACTTCAGGGTAATCCTTTACTTCCTCTTAAGGGGGTGTCACACGCGTCAATGTCGTCAGCGAGATGATCGCTGACGACATTGACGGCTGATTGCTGGTGAGCTGTCACACAGACAGACTCACCAGCGATCAATTGACCAGTGACATCATGGAAACGATTTAAATATCGTTTCCACGATGTCCTGCTCCCGCTGCCAGCTTGCTGGAAGCGGGAGCAGGCTGGTCTCCAAGGTAAACTGCGGGTAACTAGGCAGCGCGCGCTGCCTAGATACCCGACGTGTACCTTAGTTACCAGCCTCCTCCGCTCACCCGGTGAGCGGAGGAGGCTGGTAACTAAGGTACACGTCGGGTATCTAGGCAGCGCGCGCTGCCTAGTTACCCGCAGTGTACCTTGGAGACCAGCTCCCAGCGCTTGTGACGGGCGCTGGGAGCTGGAATATCGCTAGTCCCGGTGTCACACGCAGCGATGCTGCGTGTCCACCGGGCGACAATCGCCAGGTTTCAGAGCTGGTTCTGAAACCTGGCGATCATCAACCAGCGATTTATCGCTGGTTGATGCAGTATGTCACACGCGTCAATATCGCTGCAACGTCACGTGCAGCCGATATCGTGCAGGCGATATTGACGCGTGTGACACCCCCTTTAGACTGCTGCACTCACTGAACACCATAGTGTCCCGATCCTTCAGTCCCAGGACCGTTATACCCACCGCAACATTCTTTCTTTCACTGCTGCAGCTACACACTCATTCTCTCCCCCAGAGACCAGTATCCACACTGCATGAGTATCTGTCTGCTCCCAACTATCGCCAGGGTCCTCAGCTCTAGGTTGGTAATACCTCCAGAGTCCCTTCTCACTCATACCCGCAGCCCTTTGCCTGTACTCCTTTGTCTGGAGTCGGCTTAGGAGCTGGCCTTTGGCCACCCTATTTTAGCCTCGTAACCCCAAACAACTCAGGAGAAACTGAGCATTGAGAAGTTTTCCATCTCCGTAGAATGCTGCATGTAGTGCCCTCACTAGCAATACGGAGTCTTCACTCCCTGCTCTATCAGAAAGCCCACCTCTCCTGTCATGAGACCCCTATAGCTAGCGGCTCTACTGCTCCTCACACCTGAGCTCTGTCTCGGATCCAGGCTGGGCTCTAAAAGACGTTTGCACAGAAACAGTCTCTCTCCTTTGCACTAGCTCCTTCTCTATTGGCAAATCTCAGATGAAAACTGTCTGTTGCCAGGCATATTTAGCTTTTCAGCTGCCTACCAATAACGCTTATACTACCTTATTAAGCATTCTAGATTATATACTACATAATGTTACAATTCATACCAATACACATACATTACATTATCAATACTACTACACCTCTACATATTAACATTCTCAACCCTGCTATATCTTATACATTACAATACCTTACACTATATAAAAACACTTTTCATGCAACATTATATTATGCCTGTGTGGTCGGCGTCTTCGAAGACAGGACCGCAACCACCCCCTTAGGGTTTGTGCCCACAGGATGTTTTTTAAGCAGTCCTGACAGGAGATTAGCTATGATCTTGTCTGTGTTTTTGCACGTTTTTTGTGCGTTTTTGTGCGTTTTTCCTGCGTTTTTTCCATTGACTTCAGCAAAAACGCAGGAAAATAATTAACATGTCAATTCTTTCCCATCCGCATACCCTTACACAGCTAGTCATTAACTTTTAGCTTTAGCCTATTGGAAGACACCACACCCTACTTATACCTTCAACTTTGTGTTGGAAGCTGTCAGAAATAGCTTTTGGTGTCTCTGACTAGTAATCTGTCTTGTATTGGTGTTTTTGCTGTTCTACCCTAGCGTGTTTTTTGCACGCTTCTTCTGCATCATGTTTTTGTACCTTGCAGCCATCTTGGTTTGACACGGCTCCCGAATTATGTCCTTTTCCTGACCTTACGACTTTGACCCTGCTTGGTGTCTTCCTGTCTCTGGACTGCAGCCCCTCCATAGGCAGATATCTCCAGAACCCAGTTGTAAATCCAAATCCCTATATTGGGGTTAAAGTGTATCTGAGTTTCTTGGGGTTCTGCCTAACAGAAAAGCTTGTGCCTTATCCATCCCCTTTTGTGCCTGTAGTCTTGGACGATGTGACAAAATAGTTTTTAGTGAGATTTTAATAAACTTCATACCATTGGAACTACATGGATCAATGTGTACTGCAGCATCCTAAATGTATCCAACATTTTAGTGGTTTCCTTGGACAGCATCATTATACCTGACCTCCAATGACATTGGAGCTGGCTCAGAGAGGGAGCAGGATATGGACAGCAAATACAAACTAGCCTTACAGGCTGTTAAATAATGTGCCCTTCTTTTCACAACCTTTTATGATGAGCAACCAACTTGACATTATTAAGGAAATTTGTGGTCAAGATATCAAGGCATGTTATCAAATTTATCATTACATTTTGAAAAACAGCAAGGCAATTAAATGACAATGTTCATATACAGCATATCAATGAGCATTACAGAGCATTTCTTATTGATATTTTTTAAAATAGGGGCCATTTTCTACAACTGATGAATAGTAGGTTTGAAGGAAACCTGTCATCCCCAAAAATGCTATTTACCTCCAGGGCCGGCCCTACCGCTGTGCAAGTTGTGCGGTCGCACAGGGCGCCGCCTGCCATGCTTCAAAGGGGGCGCCAGAGAGACGGATATTTATGGTCTCTCTGCGGCTCCTCCCTACCGGTATTCCCGAGTGTGACTCGGGGTTAACTTTAGCTGACAGAAGCGGTAACCCCGAGTCACACTCGGGTTTACCCGCAGGATGTTTGCAGATCCTGCATGAGCTGGGGAATGGCGGTGATAGGTGCCATTCTGCCCCGCCGCCCCTGCAGCTTCAGATGAGCATCGGGGGTGGGGGGGTGGCGGTGCTGTGATCTTTCAGCCCTGCCGCCCCGTGCACCCGAGGACGAGCAGTGGAGGGAGGACGGGGCGGGAACCCGAGGACGAGCAGTGGAGGGAGGACGGGGCAGGAAGTGAGGAAGCCTCACTTCCTGCAGCTGTGCCCGCCCCTACTCTCATCTGCGCAGACCGCGGGAGTCACTACTGACAGCTGGGACAGGTACCGCACAACGAAACCCAGCCTTACATGAGCACCAGGTGGGGGCTGTCAGCGTTCAGCCCCGCCGCCCCTGCAGCCCTAGATGATCAGCTGCAGCTGTGGAGGGGGGGTAAATGCTGCCAGCTGCGGGGGGGGGGGGCTGTCAGCGTTCAGCCCCGCCGCCCCTGCAGCCTTAGATGATCAGCTGCAGCTTGCAGCTGTGGGGGGGGGTGTCAGTGTTCAGCCCCGCCGCCCCTGCAGCCTTAGATGATCAGCTGCAGTTTGCAGCTGTGGGGGGGGGGTTCGTTCTGTCAGCTGCAGCTGTGGGGAGGGTATGGGGGGTGTTTGCTGCTGCCGCTTGGAGCTGTAGAGGGGGGTGGGGGAGATGCTGTCAGCTGCAGCAGTGGAAAGGGGGGGGGTACTACCAGCCACAGCTGTGGAGTCGGGTGCTGTTAGCTGCAGCTGTGGGGGGGGTTTGCTATCAGCAGCAGCTGTGGCGAGGGAGGGGGGTGCTGTCAGCTGCAGAGTGGAGGGGGGTGCAGGCAGCTGGGATGTCAGTTTTATATGAGGAAAGAGTGAAGGTGCCACTGATTGGCTGCATGTCTCATGTGACATGGTCTGGGGGCACCAAAGGGGAATTTTGCACAGGGCGCAATTTAGCTTGAGGCCGGCCCTGTTTACCTCCACATTTAGTGGTAATTGTCAGGTAAATAGCATTTACATCTTGTCCGCAAGGCTTACTGTAAGTTACTGGGAGAAAATTAAGTTATTTTCTCACTCACTTCCAGTCATTTGGGAGGTGCAGGGAGCGCTTACAGCCAATGCTAACTACACAGTGTGCACGCTATAATCATTCCCCAGCACAGTGATTGACATCCAGTTCTGCAAACATGTAGTACCCACAAGCTTCAGAACTGGCTGTCCATCAATATTCTTGGGACTGATTACAGTGAATAAACTGATAATATCATAAGCTATGTGCACTGGACTGCAAAGGAACATTTATCAAAATAACTTGTTTAATTGTCTATTCTTAGGAGTGTATATCCTATTAAATCCTATTAAAGTCACTTCAGGGCACAATGGGCAATGGCTAGGGATGGGAGAATCCTGAAATACTCGGACTCGCTGGACTCTAACGAGTCCGGGTCCGAGACTCGGTACTCGTTGCGAGTCCAGCGAGTCCGAGTAGTAACCTGTACTTTTGCAGTGTATCTATACAGATACACTACAAAAGTACCCTAAAAGTTAATGTAAGGGGTTAAAAACAATAAACATTAATACTCACCTCCTGTACTCCTGTACCTTATGTACCGGGACCGGTACCGAAGACCTCTGGCTGTTACAGGACCTCTGAGACCACCGGGAGAAGATGGGGAAAAAGACCTTGCAGTTCAGCCAATCAGCATTCGGCTAGCGGTCACATGGGTTGTGACGCGGCTGCACTGCGGTTACATGACAAACCCATGTGACCGCTAGCCGAATGCTGATTGGCTGAACTGCAAGGTCCTTTTCCCCATCTTCTCCCGGTGGTCTCGGAGGTCCTGTTACAGCTGGAGGTCTTCGGTCCCGGTCCCGGTCCAGGAGTACAGGAGGTGAGTATTAATGTTTATTGTTTTTAACCCCTTACATTAACTTTTAGGGTACTTTTGTAGTGTATCTGTATAGATACACTGCAAAATTACAGGGACTCGCTAACCCCGAGTAATTCCTAAGGAAACTCGGCGAGTAGCGAGTCCCCCGAGTCCGCTACTATTCGGGCGAGTCCTGAATAGTAGCGAGGAATTCGCCCATCCCTAGCAATGGCAAATGACGTAAAAAGGAACCTAAGTATAACTGTAAAGGCAACAATAAATTTGTGATCATCTAAAGTTTGCCCAAGACCATCTAGGTTTTCCACAATGTTTTAGGCAAAATTATTTATAAACAAAAATGAATTAAATTTTGTGTAGCAAAAAGAGAACACTACACAAAACACAAAAACAGCAAAACTTATCCCGAATTGAACTGTGGCGCGCTGCTCACACAGGTAGCCACAGACTTCTCTAATGCACAGTTGGGTTTCCACAGCAGGTACCTACTACATGCAACATCTTCCACCCCGGCACAGTAGGGGGAGCCCAACTTGCTGACCTTAGGCAAGATCCCTTATAAACACTGCTGCTGGGGGAGGAGTTAGTTAGAGTGTGCAGACGCTAGGCGAGCTGCGAAGACGTCCTGGTGGTTGGTGACGCGGTTAGGCCTGAATCAGTGACCCGAAGTGGCCCTTCTACGTCCCGCAAGCCTAAGTTTGGACAGAAGGCGAGGAGCAGATAGCCAAGAGGGAGTGAAGAACTTGAGGGAGTTTGCCCAAAGACCTACCGGACATCGGGGATCTGCACCTGTGGGATACTTCAGAACCACAGAGAACCCCGTCACACCGTGCAGGCTTCAGTCACCCGGTCCCCCTGTGAGTCAAGAGAGGGAGCCAGACACAGCAGTGCGCCACCGCAGTGATCAGAGATGGTAACCCGGAGATCGCCCAGGAGAAGAGACAGTCATCAGAGTC
Source organism: Allobates femoralis (assembly GCA_033576535.1). NCBI lineage: Eukaryota > Metazoa > Chordata > Amphibia > Anura > Aromobatidae > Allobates > Allobates femoralis. The sequence continues at coordinate 96,086,686 of JARQOC010000008.1, read as the reverse complement.
AGGAAGAGAGAGGAGGCAAGTCTGGCTGCATGCAGGCTGGGCTTCAATAATACAGAGGAACAGAGGAGACTTTATACCCACTTGCTGTGGGGACCCACTGTGCAACCTTGCCACCTGTTAGTGCCCTGGACGTTTTACCTGTCGAACAACAGTAAAAGGTAAAAGAGACTTCTTCTGTGTGCGTGTATCATTCCATCCATTCCCGGTGCCCCTAATAGACTGCTCCAACACTCCTCATCCCATCTACAGCTCCACTCCAAGCTGACCCTTACACTACGCTGCCCCGGAGGTCCCAGTTCTACCTGTGGAGGATTTTACCACAGTAGCCGCATTACCAACTACCTCCGGCGGACTGTGGCGGCGCTGGTGACACCTCACCAGAAACTACAGGTGGCGTCACGACAAACTTCATATATAATCCCCTGTACATATTACCCCTTTTTGGAAGATAGGCCCAGGACACGGGGTCAGGCATGGCCACCACTCCCCGTGACAACCGGAGCGTTAAACCTTGCAGCCTGACACCCGAGTACCCAAAGCCTGGGCTCGACAGAACCATGCTAGACGGAACATCATGGTTGAAGGATGAAGGCTAATGCTACAACATAAATACCTAAAGCACACAACTAAATCAAGTTTGATTGTAGTGATTGATGCAATAGAATGGATCTGTGAAGAGATACAACTTGTTAAATTCAAGGGTTCACTTTTTTTCTCTCAGATCAACTTCTATTCAAAGGAATATTAGCTTATCTGCAGTAGCTTGTAGCGGACACTAAGCATTCTGATGGAGCGGTGGTGTTCCACTTAGTATACTACTTAGATCCAGCCACTACCAGGGCTTGTAACTGCTAATCACTAGAGTTTCCAGATATCAGACCCTGCTGATCTGATATGGTAACATATCTATAGAATATGTCAGCAATGTCATAGTAATGAAAAAAAAACATAAAGATGTTTTCCACTACTAACATGTGACCCTCTTTCTTTTGTCCTAACTATTCCTCACTAACACTTTTCTTATATACTTTTGCTTTATACTCTGCTCCTTTAAGCTTATCTTTCTGAGGCTCATAAATACCTTTTGTTTGATGTTCCAGCTTTGATTCTTCCAGACTTGAATTGCACATACTGAGCAGGGCATGTCACTAGTGGGAGCTGAGAGAAGAGTGAAGTATGATCTGGACATAAGTACTCAGCAGTGGTGAAACTTCAGGCCCAGGGGCCCCGATGCAAAGGCTCCAATGGGGACCCCAATTATTGCAAATCTTTAATAGTAATAGTCTTTTTCTATAGGCCAAAAGGACTTTTGGGGCCCCCCTGGGCTGCAGGGCCCGGGTGCGATCGCAACCCCTGCACGTATTGTAGTTTCGCCCCTGGTGCTCAGACTGCTGTCACTCACAGAGAGGTAACCCCATCCCCACCAGTGATGTACTCTGCTCAGTTGGTCTAAATTTGGTCTCCAGACTGGAAGGATCAAAGCTACAACAACAATAAAGGTATGTACAAAACTCAGAGAGATCAGCCTACAGGAGCAGAGTAGATATCACAAGTATATTAGGAAAGTGTTAGTTAAAAATAGTTAGGACAAAAGAAAGAGGGTCATTTTAGTTGTGGAAAACCTCTTTAAAAAATGACTTCATGGTGCTTATGGTATCATAGTCTTTTTTGGGAAGAGTATACGTTAAATGTTTGACAATAGCTGGTTTCTACATTTTTCCATGTACAGAAAGGTACACTGAGTATAATTTTACTTGGGAGCATCTTAGAACCTTTCACAATCGTTAGTTAATACTTGTAAATAATTGTAAAATGGCAATAATTCATAGCAACTTGGACTTCACAACTATAACACAAAATGTTCAAGCATGCATCTGGTGGCTATTTGATACCAAATGGCATATTGCAACATTCCTTAAAGAACTATATGTTTGGGGAAGAACTTTATGAACTTTAATGCTAGGCTTAGGTTAATTTTATTACTAAAACCATATTCCAAATAAATGTTATATAAGGTTCCACCCTGATCATGAAAGTTTTTTGCTTTCAAAACATGAAAGGCAGGTAACCTTTCACTCATGTCTACTGAGCAACATACTTTGGCCATCAAAGCGTAGTTATAGTTTTCCTTCTGGTTCTACACGGTGCAGATATTTCCCTTACCAGACTTCTCCAGAAATGAAGAATAGAGGATCACACCCTGTTATGCTTTGTAGCCCTCTCTGGCATTAAAAAAGTCAATAGAGACATTCTTTAAAGTTGTAATTTAATGTCAAATCCCTTTGTTATACAGCCAGCTAATATGCTTCAATAAACCATCAGTACAATTGAAGGGGGTGGTTGGAAGATATTACACGCCAAGACTTAGAGTCACCCAGCTCTCCAAGGAATAACAGCTCCACGTGTCTATGATGTTAGGAGACATTAGGCTGAGTAAACACCATGCATAAAGTGTGCTCGGAAAACATAGGTGGGTTGTGTTGCATTTTTTTAAGTAGAGCATAAAACCATAACTATTAGGAAAAATGGATGTATTCTTATCCAAAGTAATTAAATGCAATCACTTTTTCCGAAAGGTACATTGTTCTTTGCCTTGGATTGTTTCATTAAGTAGAGATGAGTAACTGTTGGATGAGGATGTCACAAGTATCTTCATTCTGTAAAGTGCAGTTTTTTCCACAGTCTTGTTCGGGGGTCTGTTAATGAGACATTGCTCATTCGGAAAACCATGTCTGGATGAAGAAAAGTACAATGCAAAACTACAAATTCCAGATAGTCTGGGTTCACTAAGCTGTTTTAAAAAGCAATTTGTAACACAATTCTAAATGGTTCTATAAGCCTGTAGATATTACCTACTCCTGTTGACATCTCTTGGTGGTGGAACATTAGGTGTTTTCATAGATAACCTACTGTTCACTTGTGATACAGTAATTAGTGGTGGTAGGACATATTAAACCGTGCAATCCACTGGTGAGAACAGAAAAAAAATAGCCCCTGTACAAAAACAGTATTTGGGTCTTTCCAGTCCAATAACTCATCAGAATGCAAAGTTCTACCTACTTTGGAGGTGTTAGTTGCCCTCTTACCGCTTGAGCCCCTATACAGCTGCAAATGTAGCACCAATCATATGTCCGACCCAGGTGTAATCACTAAGTATTCAGACCCCTTCCCTTTTTCTACATTTCATGTTACAGCCTATTTTAATATGCATAATATTTTATTTTATTAATATACAGCAAATAGTACATAACAAGAAAGACAAATTGATTTGTAGAAATTAATGCAAATGTATTAAAAATTAAAGAATGTTAAAAACGTTTTTGAATCCTTGTGGTCCCACTGTGGTATGTTTTATTTTTTAGACAAAATTTGACAAGGCATGCAATTGTCTATGTAAGGTGATGGAAATGACACTTATTATGAGAAAATGACCTATTCTTCAAGTTAGGTTTTTATGATAAATGTATTGTTTTTCGACAATTTTGTTTTAGATGTCACAATCTATATTTAAAGTAAAACTTTGCATTTTTTACACTGGGGCTTTTTTAGACTCTAACTTCCTGCTGTTTCAGGAAACAAGACATGTACCTTAGCCACAATGGTCAGCCCCCAAACCTATCTCTTGTATTGAACTATCTAATGAGCATGTAAAAAGATCATTGTGAAGGGAGGGGGAGCAGGGGAGCTATGATTTCTTTGGTGAATCCTGTGTTATAAACTGTATATAGAGGTGTTACCTTTCCTTGTAATCTTGTCTCTCATAATAAGGAGCCTGCTGAAAATTCTTCCTGTAAGGATAGAACGTATTAGATTTAGTGATGAGCGAGTACCATAATATTCGTAATCACTATACTCGTTACGAGTACTTTCTACTAATCGGGTATTTGTTCAGAATAGTGAGTACAATGTAAGTCATTGGAAAATGCGAGTAATTTTCTGCTGGATCCTACAAAGGGGCCTGGGGCCTGAGGACAAGGCTGAAATGGATGGGGAAAGTAATGAAACAGAATGGGAAGAGCCTGGAGAATATGTCTGCATGCATTTCTGACTCACATATGGTTTCTGGAAATAACTTTGTTGCAGAATTACACTGTTACAGATACACAAAAACAACTACCAAACGTAACCTAAATCGTATTTAACAGGCCAAAAAGGTTCAGAAACAGTTTTTCATGCATAATCACTTGTATACAAGGCTAAATAAACCAGAGAAACAAAAACTTTTTGCTTTTAGAGTTTGTTCACACGTAGTGTTGTAGCTTTTTTTTTGCCTTTTACAATTGGGAGGACCCTGACTTATACATTTTGTAGTTACCTCTGTCGTACATCATTTTTAGTTAGCTATTCCCCAGCACTTTACAATGCCAGCTGCAACGTACCAGTACGTATGTTGATCTTTGACATCAGAGGCCTCAGGTGGTCCTGTAACATACGTTTTGGAGGGACCGCTCTTACTTTGACATTTGGGCAGTCCCTTCCTCATTGAGACTCAGATCAGATAGTGGAATACATATTCCATAGCAGTTTACAATGTGCCCATTTTATCATTGGGCTTCACCCTCCTCCTCCTCCTTCACCTCCACCTCCTAAATTCAAATCTTCAGAGGGCCTACAGTAGGCAGGAAACCTGAGATTGCTGAGGAGCCATAGATGGCCCTCTAATGTACATTTTGGATGGACCGCTCTTAGACATTTGGGCGGTCCCTCCCTCATTGACACTCAGTGGAATACATATTCCATAGCAGTTTACAATGTGTCCATTGTAGTGTTGGGCAAAACCCTCCTCCTCCACCGCCATGTGATTCTGCTGACCTACATTCAAATGTTCAGAGGGCCTGCAGTAGGCAGGAAACCTGAATTTAGTGACAACCCTTGTGTGGCCCTGTAACCTAGGTTTTGGAGGGACCGCTCTTACTTCAACATTTGGGTGGTCCCTCTCCCATTGAGACTCAGATACTGGAATTCATATTCCATAGCAGTTTACAATGTGCCCATTTTAGCATTGGGCTTCACCCTCCTCCTCCACTTCTATGACATTTGCAGTACTAAATTCAAATGTTCAGAAGGCCTACAGTAGGCAGGAAAACTGAGAATGCTGAGGGCCCAAAGATGTTCCTCTAATGTAAGTTTTGGAGGGACTGCTTTTAGTTAGGCATTTGGGCGTTATCTTCTCTATACTTTGGGTAGGGCCATCCTTTATTAATTTGGGAGGGCCCTCTATACATTTGGGAGGTTAAGAGCGTTGATGCACAGGTATTTGAGAACCCATGGCCAGAAGAAAGTCACTTTGAGGAATCTTACAGTATTTACTGTCTCCAGATGTTTAGGACGATGATGATGACACACAGTTGCCATCAGGTCAGCCTATAATCTCAATTGTGAAGGAGGATAACATGGAAGATGAGTTGGTCGATGATGAGTCCACTCATCCGACCTAGGCCATTGGCACTCATAGCCACTAGGGATGAACGAGTAGTTAAATACTCAAACTCACTATACTTGTACTGAGCGGATCATAATACTCGGTATTCGGTACAAGTAGCGAGTCCAATGTTAGTCAATGGGAAATGCGAGTAATTGTCTGCTGGACCCAAAAAAGGGGTCTGGGGGCTGAAGAAAAGGCTGAAATGGGTGCATGATTGCCATAAGAGTGAGTTATGATGGAGATCTTCTGACAGCTCAGTGTGTAAGTTGTGTTAAGAGAGCGATCTACCCTAGGGGGTGTGTGATGGTTAACGCAGGAAGAAGCCACCCATCATCATCATCATAATTACAAGGGCTTCACAATTATAAAGCTTGGATTACAGGCATTGTTGTTCCACTGGCACTGCGCAATGTGCAGCCATAGTGTCTCCAAAAAGGAACCCAAGGGGCTGTATTATGGTTGATGAAGGAAGCAGTCCTCAAGGGCCAAACAATTATGAAGCTAGGACTACTAGCACAGTAGTTGCAGTGCCCAATGTCCAGGCATAGCCATTGTGTCTCCAAAAAGTAGCCCATGTATGGACAGATAACGCTGGGTCATCTTATTCTCAACCTGTTCCTAGTTCATAACCCCGTCAGAAGTCCCAGGAAACATTTGACCCCAACCTTGGCCACTCTGAGGATCTGTTTGGTTAATATCCTTTCGTTGCTGGTGGCCTCTCACTAAGCAACATTGAAGAGGAACGTGAGTAGGTATTGTCTGTTCATGCCCAAATATTTGAAAACCCACGGCCAGAAGAAATCCACTTTCATCCATGTGATATGTGACATGTGACATGTGAAGAGGTGGAGGCTGATGGTGATGACACACAGTTGCCATCTGGCCAGCCGACAATATCAACACAGAAGGAGGATGACATGGACGACGAGGTGGTTGATGATGAAAACCCCGATCAGACCTCGCACGCATAGCCAGCCCAGCAGCACAGAGGAAGAAGGTGGATATTTAGCACAACCAAAAGGCACCAAGGGCTACTGGTTTGAGTAGAGTGCGAAGTATGTCAACTGTTTTCAAGAGCAATCCCTCTGTGCCCCAAGTCAAGACAAGGGTGTGTTCAGCCACTGTCTGGAAATTTTTTTCAGATAGTCCTTCTGAACCAAATGTCATCTGTAGCATCTGCCATACAAAGCTGAGCAGAGGCTAGGGCAAAGGCAACCAAAGCACCACCAGTATGTGGAAACACATGTCATCCAAGCACCCTAGTCCGTGAGCGGAGCACCAGGGTACCAAATCGGTGTCTGCGGGTCAAACCACTGCCATGTCGCCTGTGATCTGTCCTTCCCAATCTGATGGGCAGGAAGCTGGTGATCATACCTCTTGCTCACAAGCTGCGGTTGCACAGGCGCAAGACACAACGAGCTCATCCACTTGTTTGTCCTAACCAAGCGTCCCGTTGTTCGTGCCCCAGATCTATTAAAGGAGGCGTAAATACCAAGTCATATTCAGCAGAACAGATAGATGGCAGCACTCACCGGTCTCCAGGATCAATCCTTTATTTTAGATTTATTTTAGGTAAATACCATTAAAACAGCATAAATGCATGTTCAGGGGTGCAGGGGGGAGGATGGGTATTCCCCTAAAAAAAGCAACGGGCCGTTTCACGCCGCACTCGGGCGCTTCTCCAGGCTATGAGTGTCATAGCCTGGAGAAGCGCCCGAGTGCGGCGTGAAACGGCCCGTTGCTTTTTTTAGGGGAATATCCATCCTCCCCCCTGCACCCCTGAACATGCATTTATGCTGTTTTAATGGTATTTACCTAAAATAAATCTAAAATAAAGGATTGATCCTGGAGACCGGTGAGTGCTGCCATCTATCTGTTCTGCTGAATATCA